>JAJJMA010243510.1:38210-51768 GCA_023529015.1 Papaver nudicaule
TCTTGACCGCATGGACTCTCAAGTTCGACACCAAACATTTATGACGAGCATAATATGTGTTTCTTGTTTCGAAACCTTAACCATGGTTTTGTTAAACAAAATCTGATTTCGAAACCTCACTTTGGTTTCGCTATATGTAAACATGATTTGGGAACCTTAATTCGGTTCTGGTCATATATGAACTTTAGATTTCGAAACCTTAATTTGGTTTCTGCCAAACAGTATGTAGGTTTCGAAAACTCAATTTGGTTATCTCAGAATGCGTATTTTCGAAGTTCAAACTCTATCATTTTGATTTGTGCTTCAACGAATTAATGAGTTTGATATTCTCAGTTTGAAGTTTGAATTAGTTCCTCTTCAATGTACAACTAAGTTGTTTGAATCATAATCAGAAATATGGTTAGTCGCTCTAGTTAGTAGACACATGATTTCTGATCAATATTGTACGTGATTAGATCTTCGTATGATTATACTACTCGATAATATATTCATTTGATTATTCATTTGATGTTTTGATTTGAATTCTTGGATATCATTAATGTGATCATCTATAGTGGAATCAAGAATTCAGGAGATTCAACATTTTGCTATTACTCGTTGAATCATGCACTGTACTTCAATGGTATATCTTTCTACTTGATTCAGAATGTCCTTTGAACCTACGTGTTCACTTAAGCTTAACACACAAGGCTTGTCCACGTCTGTAAGGATACGTTTATGCGGAACGTTGAACCACGTTGGACCAGATCCCACTTCCACCTAGGATCGCTCTGGCCCGTCCAGCAAAGCCTAGGAAGTGATGTCGACATTATTAAAGCTGATGACGACATTTGGAAGTAATAATACCTTAAGGAGATTTTCGAAACTAAAGGACACGTTTCGAAATGAACTCTTTCCCAGGGAGCATATTTGGTAAGCACCATATTTCGAATTAATGAAATATCCAGATATACTTATGAGTATTATTTGCTTTGATTGCTATTGGCCAAAAATTTATTGAAAATATATTTTCATTTATGAATTATATTTTTCATTAATGTAAAAATGCCATAGTATTAGATCTCATTAAATGCTATGAGTCTAAGTGGGGAATTTCGAAACTAATATGGAAATGTACTTTTATGAATTTCTGAAATTGAGTTAGCCACATTTCAAAGCTAAGCCTTAGTCAATATAATTAGGAGTGGTATCTCTCCTGAAAACTTTAACCTCTACCAAGCTTTTCTTGGGATCTATAGCTTGTGTCTGCCGCTTTTATTTTCAGTTACCTTTGAGCTATTGCTCTCGGTCTACAATTGCGAGGAAGTCTTCTCTAGGGATCAAGAAGCCTAGAAGTACCTCAGCGGGAAACTAGTTTATGTTTTACTAGTTTTCTTTGTATTGTACTTGTGTTTTATTCTATCACGTCTATCAAACCTTGCGATCTTGTTTATTCTATATGGTCCTTCTCTTCTGCAATAAGGCCACTCAAGATCGTTGTGATTAGAACATCTCTTTATCTATTAACCTGGATTTGTCAGCAAGCCACTTTAGATTTGTGTGCCTAAAATATAGATATTGAGTGGAATAAGGATTGTTGTTATTAGATTTGTTCTTTGCAGGTACATTGTTCTTCAAGGTCATATCATATCGTACTTGCCACAACTATCAACTTGATTCCAACTGGGACGACAAGGTTGCTCTTTCGGGAGTTTTGGTTTTGAAACTGTAATTGGTAAAATCCCCATAGGGCAGATTTTACCAAAACACCCATCTAAAACCATGAATATGATATCTAATAATGTAAAAGCATGATTACGATAAAGATAAAAGAGAGTTCAGAGATACTAAACGAAAGACTTAAGCATCACAAACATAACACATCCTTGCTCATCTCATTGATTATAAGTTAAGTACATCACTCACCTTACCAAACTAATCTCTCTTACGAAGCTTGAGTTCTTCACTAGATTCTAGACTAAGGAGAGTAAGGAAGGAAACCCTAACTTTGTCTCTCAGTAGGCTAGACCTAAAGTTCACTCGACCAACCCCTTTCTCAAATAACATTCCTTACATTATATAGACGCTTACAATAATGGATCACAGCTAATCCGGACAAGATTTCCTCTGACACTTTTTGTCACCACTCGCCGACCAAGGGTAGATCAGCGACCCAAATTTATACAACCATACCTCAGCGGATGGTATCTTCTTCTAGATAAGGATGCTGACACGACTCCCACTGAGTCAAATGGTCAACCCTGACAATGCTACCGTACTGATTATGTATTGAATGCTCAACCATATTTTCAGTTATTGTCGGTGACGTGTCCATTCTTCGTTGATCTCCAATCCGCTATCCCTTTCTCTTCTTCTTATGAGATACGCTGATGTAATCCTTGGTACAACCTTCGCTGATCTTCTATGCATAACGGCAAACCTCAATCCTATACTGATGATTTCTAATCTTTCAGAAGTAATTATATCTTTACTTCTTGGATGACTTTATAGTATGGAGGCATTTTCTGCACCTACATTTTGCCTCTTTCATCTCCAAGGTCTTGATCGCTGGGGATGAAATTTCTTTTTTTTTCGAATGGAAAAGATATGGGGATGAAATTTCTTGTTCGCCGAAATATGCCGACCCACGTTCGCCAGATTTCCACTACATTGACACGTCTCTCCCATGCTATAAATATCGCTGACCCTTTTTGACTTGATGACCGGCTGAGCCGGTTGACCTTCTTCCCTTATATATTCCTTCTTCTTCCAGTCCACTTTATTCTTCCCACACTTTCTGATTTCTTCTTCTCTTTCTCTCTCCTCAGAAACTTCAAAACCCTAAATGCCGTCATACCGCCTCTCAACCACCAGTTTCCGCCTCTTTTACTGCTTTTTTCTTTATTTCCCCCACCTAAAAGTTCTCCTCAGCCATTTTATCCACCTAAAGATTCCTCATTTTCTTCCTTTTCCCACTTTCTCCACTTTCCGGTGATTTATCACCTCTGCAACTCCTCTTTTCGGCCGCCTCTGCGTTTTTCGATCGTCTTCTATTCCTTTCATGGCTTCTACCGATGAGACCTATTCTCCCAATTCTCCTTCTAACACTCAAGAGTCAGAGCCTGAAGGAAATTCACCATCGCCGAACCCTAAGGTGACTAAGAAGAGAATCCCTCTCCGTAAATGGGACGAGTACTGTGCAAATGACAAGATTGAAAATAAGTTTCCAAAGCTTTCTGTTCTCGCCGGTATCAAATCTCCTTCTCAGAAACTTTTACTGGATCATATTCGCCAAGAAGGCCAAGATAAAAACAAACTTATCATATCTTTTGGTCAGCTCAAAGCTGGATACAAATTTCCGTTGTATGATCCCGCTGATCCCATCCTTCTTGATATTCTTCTTTATGTTGACAAGAGCCCTTCTCAGCTTACCGCTAATTGCATTCGTATTATGTATGAGTGGATTGCACGGCGTCACGACACTACTAACTATCCAAATCTATAAAGGAATGAGGACTTCCTTGGTTCTGAGTTTTATACCATAGAGAACTTCAAAGATCAATATGAAGTGAAACACTGTGAGAGAAAACGCGAACCTTGGGCTTATCACATAGTGTCCAAGAAATCCTTCAAGGAAGAAAAAAAGTTTCTAAGGGACGCCGATAAAGATGCTTATACTGCCGCCAAACCAACAATGCGTCATAGCACCGAAAATCACTGGAATGATCTCCCTTGTGTGGTTGAAGGACCGTGGCTTAAAGGCTGGGAGGACGAGAATAAGGAAATAGTTCGTCGAGACTATGCCGCTGGTCATGAGCGATTTAAGAGTGTTAATTTCTGGAAAGTTCGCTGGACCGAAGAAAAAGATTATGTTATCAAAGATGGCAAGTTCATTGTAGGATCCAATGGTCACTGGGTGAAAAAGTCTGAGCATGCCCAAGATGACACCAAGAAATCTAAGCCTCAGAAAAGGAAAGGAAGTATTGGAGACAAAGTTTAGGTAACAAACATTTTCTTAAAACCTTAAATATATGTATATATTTGCCTCTGTTTGTTTCATGAACTGATGGCGAGAGTACTTGTTTTCCTTTTAGCCACATGCCAAAAAGACCAAATAGGAGGGCAAGAAAAGCCAATTAGAGGTTTTGCAGCCCGGCCTCTTCTGAGCCTCTGAAAGAGACGAATACTATAGAGGCTACCGGTGAAGTATCGGCAGAACCAGTCTTGCCTCAGCAACCAGCTTCTTCTGCAGCCAATGTGTCTAATAGTCTGTCTGGGAAGAAAAGTGAACCTGCCAAGGCCAAGGAAAAAGGCAAGCCCGCTAAACTTGGTGATTCTGAAAGGCAAGTCTCTATAAAGGAAGGTTTCGCCACTGAGCAAGGAAAATCATCTGATACCGCCAAAGAAACCCCTGAAACCCCGGAGGTAAAAGTACAAGAACGTACTGGAACCGAAATGGATGACGTTCATCCGTCCGTTGAAGAGAACCCACAATCTTGTTACCATCAAGACAATGTTAGCGAACAATCTATGGTTCCCTCTGTTGATACCAGTGTCATCGGGCAACTCCTTAGCTTAAGTAGGATGCCAACAAGTTGGAGAGAAAAGTTCTGAGCTAACTCCTTTTAACAAGTTAGCTGATTCTTTTAGTCAGTTAGAAAATCGTGGAGATAATCATCAAAACTCGTTTTACTACGAATCCATGGCTATGCTCAGCGCACCTGGTCTAGCTCTAAGGCCTGCAGAATTAACTACCGTCGTTGCTCACCTCACTCCACACGAGCAGTTCTGCAATGCTGTCTTGGTATATTATTGCCTCATTTTCTTTTCTTCTCATTTTTCTAAGCATACTCCCTAACATATCAATCTTGTGTGACTTCAGGAATTTCAGCGCGACATTGGCAACATCTTCCTGAACTCTCGACTGAACAGAGAAATTGATGAGCTTCGACAAGAGAAAGCTACCCTTTAACACCAATTGTCTGAAGAAAGGAAGGAAGCTAAAATATTACAGTGAAAGATGCAAGAGGAGTCTAGGGAACAAAAGGAGCTCCAAGGTTAGTTACTTCTTTTATGATTCTTTTTAATGTTGTTATTTTTCTCATACCTTCCTGCCGCCGAAACCCTTAGCCCTTATCTATTCTAAGGTCGCCGACAACATCATGACAACCGATTGCGGCGGGTCGAAATCGAGATTGACAATTTGGCTAACGCCAACGCTAAGCAAAGTAACATGTTATTTGATTTTGACCAAGATGTTAAGTGGTATCGCCGAGAGTTACGCAATGTCTCTGACCTTAATGTGAATCTTGATCATCTTCTCAAAGCTTCCCAAGCGGACCTTAAATGGATTAAGAGCGCACGTGACAATGCTTCTCGCCTGGCAGAGATAGAACGTAAACACAAGGAGAAGGCTATTATAGATCATACGAGAACCTCTTCCCTATTGCAGAGTGAAAGGGAAACCGTTGCTCGATTATCCTCTCAACTAGTTTGTATGTCCGCTGAAAGAGATGCCGCTCGTCAAGAAATCCACCGTCACAAAGATTTCGCTCAACTCCATAGGGACCGTGCTAGGTAGCTGAACGAGGAAAATACCACCCTTAGGTTGAGAATCAAACAAGTCGTCGGCCCTTGTTTTGATCAAGAAGTTTTGGATAAACTGGATAATATTAATGCCGCCCAAGAGGGTATTTGTAGGCATGTGCATGAGTTAGAAGGTAGATTCCTAGGATTCCCAATCGCCCAATTATTCGTAAATTGCCTCTGCCTTTGCTCAATTTTTAGTTTTTAATGTTTTTGCAGAACGGAACACCGCACTAGAAGCTCAACTTCAAGAACATAAGTCTGCCGCCGAAGAACATCAGGAGTGTGTTTCCAAAATCTCTCTCATGCAAAAGCAAGTGAAAGAACACGAGCATTGCAGGCAAAAGATCACCGAATCGCAAAATGCCCAGCTTCTGTCTTCTGGCCAAATTACAAATTTGCAAAATGAGGTCAAAACTCTCCAAGGTGTTCTGGAAACGCTAGAGACCAAAAATTCTTTGGTTATCAAGCTCAACCACCTACGAGACAGTCTTCAAAGTGAGTTAAATCTTGCTCGAAAGCAATCTCAAGAGTCAGAAGAGCAACATATTGAGAATTTGAGTATGGCGGCGTTTTATGGGATTCAACTTTATCTGGCCACCTTTTGTCCACAACACAATATTCCTATTCCCAAAGAATATGGTCCTGACACCGTTCTTGACTTTATGAAGGACGATGTTCCCGATATCGTTGATGTTGATGAAGACGTTGAAGGCGAAGAAGACGCTGAAGGTGAAGAAGAAGAAGAAGATAACGAATCTAGGTCAGAGGAAGCTGAGGATGTAAGCAGTGATGCTGAAGTAGAGGATCCTAAAGTCGGTGAACCACAGCGTGGTGATTCTGAGATACCTGAGCAAGATGTTAAAGGTAAAGATATTGATACCATTGAAGAAACATGACCAGTGGATTGTAATAACGATGACAAGGATATGAAATTGGCAATGAACAACTCCTTGAAGCCCCCAGAATTACAAGTATATAAGGATGGTTCCTCTTCAAGTCAGCAGCCTGAAGTTTAATTTGTGCTAAGTGTATCTCATAGTTTGAATCTTTGGGATGTTTTTCTCCCAACATATCCTGTACTCAGCTGAAACTCTTTTTTTTTTTATTTTTGTGGCACAAGGCCTCTGAAAAAACTTAGATTGTAATAGGTGTCTTTAACTACGAAAAAGTCAACTCAGAGGAACGATTTTCAGGCGATTGGTCAAGGTTCTTTAATTCTCAGATTTCATATCTAGCAAAGGTCAAGGCAAAGGTCAGACAGGCAAAGGTCAAGGCGAAGGTCTGATTGTTTGACAATGAATAGAAGAGAGCTTTGGGAGGATCGGAGTTGGTGGAAATTAGTTTGTTGAATAAACCATGGCTTGTTATTGGTGATTTTAATACTGTGCTTACTATTGAAGAAAAGAGAGGAGGCCTAAAACCTCTAACAATCTCAATGTTGGAGTTTAGTGATTGCTTAGGGACTTGTGGCTTAATACAAGCCCCTAAAACTTCCAGTGAATCTAGATCTTTTTTGCAGTGCCATCCATCCATCAATAGTTAACTTCTGCTCTATCACTTTTTTGCAGTGCCATCCATCAATAGTTATCTCCACTTCCAGTGAATCTAGATCTGGTTTTACTCAATCTTTTATCCAGTTATATTGATTTTCTGAATCATCTGTATCCAATTATGGAATTCTGAGTTTGTACATAAAAATATAAGCTTCATTTCCAATTACTTCCTCTTCCCAAGATTTTCTTATCATATCTAGCAAAGTTGGATGACTTACCCAAATTTTTAATGCTCTGAATGGCACATTTTTTGGTTTAGGAATTTCAACATTTGCACCATATAACACACCATGGTCAGATATACCTCTCACATCAACCTTATACCCCCAGCTAGGATGCACTTCAAGCCATCTTGCATTTATCACTGCTCTATCCAAATTACATAAATTCTCAGATTTCATATCTAGCAAATGATGTCCCTCATTTCTCTGCCAATCATGGAAGTGTGTTCTTGATCGGAAAAATCAAAACACACATCTCCGTTTGCCTGCAGCTTCCACGACAGACTCTGTTGCTGTTGATACGTCTGTGGCCTTGGATTACCCTCTTGCTGCTGTGTCTGCTACAACACCTCGAGTTCCTACTACAGAAACAGCTCGAGTTTGTCGTCGCGAGCCACAACAGTTCCATGTGATCATCCTGCAGACTCCCATGAAGATACCCAACATGAGTCTGCTGCTACTACAAGTAAGTTTCGTTGCCCGCTGCATGGTTTTGATGGTTGCAAGAACAATAATGCCAAAGGCTACAATTGGCTTGGAGTAAGTCTTGCAGACATACCGGGGAAGTGATTCGTTGTCCTTGGAATGGAAAGCGGGCGGACTTCTTGGTGCATGGAACTCCATGTCCTGCTCCGTTAGTTGCTGTGGATAATGAGGATCATGTTGGCGTAGGAGCTAATGATTTTCCCAGTCTTGATCTTGAGTTGTTGGACCAAGTTCTTCAGAGCCAGATATGCACTGTTGCTAGCATCCCCGCTAAATGCAAGCTTCTCTTTGCCAGAACCTTTAACGCTGCCATTCAGAGGGTCGTTCACAATCCTACTGATGTATCTTTGTGGGTTCAGTTGCTTCTTTTTCCTATATGCACTTTCAAATTTACTTTCCCCAAAGTAGTTCGGAAGAGCGGTCCGGCAACAGGAAAAAATTGCAGATTGCGGCTATTCAGTTTGCTCTGCAAAAATGGTCTGAACCAAATGGTTGTGCTTCCTTGATTCAAAGAGCATTGGAGGAGCAGGCTTCCCTGCAAGAAGAACAACATAAGAGCAAGAGGAATAATCAGGAGAAAACGCAAGAGGATCAAGAGGCAATTAACATACGACTTTGTCGTAAGAAGCTAAGTAATGGACTATACACTGCTGCTATTCGTACCTTGACTTCAAGTGGAGTGGCCCCGCCTAATTCAGAGACTCTGGAAGAACTACAGGCCAAGCACCCTCACGCGACTCCTCCTTTGATACCAACAGACCCCATAGTGCAACCATCATTCATTGCATCTAAGGACTTGGTTCTTAACAAGCTGAAGAGCTTTCCTAAGGGGACCTCAAGTGGGAGAGACGGCCTTCGTGCCCAACATCTAGTCGATGCTTTGAGTGGGTCTGCAGCTGCAGTGTCAGATGAGCTCATTAATTCCATTACGGAGTTGGTTAACATATGGCTTGCGGGTGGTTGTCATTCTGCTTTGGGAGAGTTTGTAGCTTCAGCTCCCCTTAATCCTCTGCTCAAGCCTGGGAGTGGTATACGTCCTATCGCTGTCGGTACTATTTGGAGACGCTTAGTCTCTAAAGTTGCCGCTTCTCATGTTGGTAAAGAAATGGAGAGCTATCTCAGTGACTTTCAGTGTGGGGTGGGGGTACCCTGTGGGGGTGAGTCCATTCATGCGGTTAACAGGCTTCTTGAGGGGAAGATGGACTCAACGACTACGTCCATGCTCTTGGTTGATTTCTCTAATGCCTTCAATCTTGTAAGCAGGTCTGCAATGATTAGAGAGGTGAGGAAACACTGTCCTTCCATCTTTAAGTGGGTAGAGTTCTGTTTTGCGGCTCCTGCTAGACTATACTACATGACAAAACTCTTGCTTCGTCACAGGGAGTACAACAGGGGGATCCTCTTGGCCCCATGTTATTTTCTTTGACTCTTCACCCCTTGATTCATATGATTGCGGATTCGTGCTCCTTGGATATCCAAACATGGTGGCCAAAGCCATGGACATTATTCAGCAAGAGGGTGTTTCTCTAGGGTTGCATTTTAACGTCTCAAAGACTGAACTTTTCTGGCCTACAATTGATGCCAAAGGTTTAGTTGAGGGCGTTTTCCCACCTCGCATATGTCGACCAGCGGAGGGAGTCAAGCTGTTGGGAGGACCTGTTAGCCTGAACCCCCAGTTTTGCAAGAGTATGATAGTTAACAGAGTTCATAAGACCACATGCCTGATTGATGCTATACAGAAGCTTAAAGATCCCCAAGGTGAGCTTTTATTGTTGAGGAACTGTTCTGGTGTCTCGAGGTTATACTTTGCTATGCGGACAACTAGGCCTGAGTACTTAGGGGAGGCAAAAGTTCTTTTTGATAATCACCTCAAACAGTTTCTTAGACATCTTGTTACGGGGGATGGGCCGGGATTTGGTCTCCTGCAACAAAGGCTTGATACACTTCCCATCAAGTGTAGTGGATTAGGGGTGTACACCATGGAGGATACTATGCAGTATTACTATCTGGCATCTTGCTTCCAGACAAGGGCTCAGTAGGAAAACATTTTGAGGCAGTCTGATGTATCTGTTTTGAGTCCTAGTTTTGATCATGCGCTTGCCGTATACAAACAAGTATGTGGTATTGAGAGTTCTTCATTATGCATTGATGATATTGCCCCCCATTCTATGAGTTCTTTGGCAATCAAATACTTCGATGCAGTGAAGAAAGATCTACCTAATCGGTTTGTTATGACGGAGCCGGATACAGCCCTGTGGCAGAGCAACATGATCAAGCATGCACAAGATTATTTGTTGGCAATTCCGATTGCCGGGCTTAATCAAAAACTTGGGTCTCGACATTTCAGAGCTATCTTGCGTTATAGGCTTGTGATCCCTCTTTTCAAGGAAGGTGACAGTTTCACCAGTTGTGGTAGGGAGATGGATATTTTTGGGGACCATGCCCTTCATTGCTCAAGTGGCATTGGTCTCAAGTGACAGTTTCACCAGTTATTCTTGTAGTTCGATCCTGCATGGGGGCACCACTATTATGCTTTCTTTTTGGGGAAGGAGACAGTTGCACCAGTTGTGGTAGGGAGATGGATATTTTTGGGGACCATGCCTTACATTGCCCAAGTGGCATTGGGCTCAAGTACATACATGACCTGGTTCGTGATACCTTTGCCGATATTTGTTATCGTGCAGGTGTCCCAGCTAGGAAAGAGGTTGACTTGGGATTCCTCTCAGATATTGGTTTAGCTTTGAGACCTGCAGATGTTTTGGTGTATAACTGGGATAATGGTCAGGATGTGTGTATGGATATCACAGTTGTTTCACCTTTTACAGGCGTTGGGGTGCGCGATTTTGTTCCGGGTAAGGCTATTGAAGATGCTATCGTTCGCAAAAAGGACAAATATCTAGAGAAGTGCACTGCTCAGGGGTTTGGTCTTGGTGTGTTGGCTTTTACTACTTTGGGAGAGTTGGGTAGCGACACTGTGGAGTTTCTGCAGAGATTGCGAAATTACATGGCTAGTCATGATGCTAATGTAGTAGTGGGTGATTTTCTGTTTCATAGGATTAGTGTTGTGCTTCAAAAAGGGATCGGAGCCCAGCTGGTTGCCAGGCTTCCATCTAAATCTTGTAATCCTGTTGATTCTGATTCTGATTCAGATTAATAATATATGATTTTCCATTAAAAAAAATAATAATAAAAAAAATAAAATAATATATGAATTTCTTACAGTAAACAGTTACTTTGGGTTAAAAGCCTGATACCACCCTTTTCACTGTTTTGCTTCATCAACCCACCGTTCTGGCGACGGTTATTTTTTACAGTAAACAGTTACTTTGGGTTTTCATGTCTGCAACATGCCTAGAACACGCTCGTCATACAGCCAGGGTCAGAATTCTCATGGTGCATCTTCAAACTCCCAGGATGCAACCTCCTCTCAGGGAAGTCTTATTGACTGCCCATTTCGAGGCTACGACGGATGTAGCAATGGAGTTAAGGGGAAAGGGTTTGCCAGAACTTCCTTGGGTCGTCATCTGGATGACAGACATTTCGAACACGGGGAGGGGAATGATACCTGTAGACAACACATTCAGAATAATGCCACAGTCTATGCAAGATGGGAAGCTTTGCTTCTGCACATTAAACAGTGGCTATGTACTTCATGTATGAGTCTCCATACGTGGAGTATGAAGTGCAAATCACACCCTGTCACAATCCCTGCACCAATCATAGATACAGATGATAACCTAGTTCTTATTCATGGGATATCAAAACCTGCTGACCTTGCAGATTCTGATGTTGCTGACATAATGGGTAGAGATGATGCTGATGCCAACATAGACGCTGCAGAACCACCAATTGCGCTCAACACTGACCTACTAGACAAGATCTTTCGTCTACAGATTAATACGGTAAGACACATACCGTATAATTGCAGACTTGGTTTCTCCAAAGCTTTTAAACAATCCATGGATAGGGTTCTTCTCAGACCCATGGACGTTACAGGTTGGGTTCAACTTCTGCTTCTCCCTATATGCACTTTAAACAATTACACTCCCAAGAATAGGGATGAGGCAAGGTCTGGTGTGCGTAAACGACTCCAATTAGGGTCCATTCAGCAGGCGTTATCAAAATGGAATGAGGATGGATGCATCACCCTCGTTCAGAACTTGCTTCACACTTGTGCTCCAACAAAGAAAAATCCATCAGCAAGGAAGAAAAAGCAAGAGGACATAAACCTACAGCTTTGTAGACAGAAACTCAGCCAAAGCACCTACACAGCAGCCATTCGAGTCCTTACATCATCTGGTGTGGCACCACAGACAGATGGAACTCTGCATGAACTACAACTGAAGCACCCATATGCTCCAGCACCTACATTGCCTGCTGAACCAGTGGGAGTGATGCCTTTAACAGTCAACAATGAGACTATTTTCAGCAGAATCCGTGGTTTTCCGAAAGGCACGGCATGTGGACGAGACGGATTACACTCACAGCATTTCTTAGATGCTCTAAGCGGCCCTGCTGCCGCCTTATCTGAAGAACTCCTGACCTCCATTACATGCATCGTGAATCTCCTTCTCGCAGGTAATTGTCCACCTGAATTGGGCGAATTTCTGGCTAGTGCACCACTCACCCCTCTGCTAAAACCTGGAGGCGGCATTAGACCCATTGCAGTGGGTACAATATGGCGACGTCTGGTTTCAAAGGCTGATGCGTCTGCTGTCAGTCAGGAAATGACAAGGTATTTAAGCGACTTCCAATTTGGAGTTGGCGTCCCCTGTGGAGGTGAAGCCATAGTGCATTCTGTCAACCGCGTCGTCGAGGAGAAGAGCAACCTGAACACTATGACAATGCTGCAGGTGGACTTCAGGAACGCGTTCAACATGATTGATAGAACTGCCATGATCAGTGAGGTACGATCTAAATGCTCTAGCATCTCACGCTGGGTGGAATTTTGCTATTCACAACCTGCTAGACTCTACTATGGTTCTTCTACACTATCATCATCAATGGGTGTACAACAGGGAGACCCCTTAGGGCCCTTTCTTTTTGCATTAACACTCCATCCTATTGTGTTGAAGATATCAAGAGAGTGCCAGTTGGATCTTCAAGCTTGGTACCTCGACGATGGTACGCTCATAGGCGACACCATGATGGTGTCAAAAGCCTTTCATATCATCCAACAGGAAGGAAGGTCAGTGGGGTTAGAGCTGAATGTTCAAAAGACCGAAATTTTCTGGCCTAATCATGACGCCGGAACCACCAATCTGGGTGTTTTCCCTGCTGCAATTGGGAGAGCCACAACTGGTGTTAAATTACTTGGAGCTCCAATCAGTCTTGACGCCAACTACTGTGGTCAGATGGTACTTGCGAGAGTGCAGAAAAAAATCAATCTAATGGAAGCAGTTCATGCCCTGGACGATCCACAAAGTGAGTTACTTCTTCTACGTAACTGCACTGGAGTTTCTCGGTTGTACTTCACCATGCGAACGACGTCTCCAGTTCATATGAAGGATGCACAACCTGTGTATGATACTCATCTCTCCACCTATATGAGACAGTTGCTCGTTGGAGATGGCCCTGGATACGGTTTACTGCAACAAAGGTTAGCTAATCTACCCATCCGTGAAGGTGGCCTGGGCATTTACTCAATGCATGACACCGTGCAGTATAGCTTTCTGGCTTCTCATCTTCAAACACAAGAGCTTCAGAACTCCATTCTCTGCAATGCAGACG
>JAJJMA010243525.1:0-22503 GCA_023529015.1 Papaver nudicaule
ATTTGTGGGATCAAATACTGGTCATGACACAAGGCCACGTTACATAAGAATACGATCTCAATCGTTATTATCACTACTAAAGTAGTCGACTATTTCGAAAGAATAGAGAAAGTAGAAATAGAAGAATATCCATAAAGTCATAACTCCTACTAACCTTTTATCGATGAAGAATAATTGATGTCTTTTTTGTCTTCACAGTCTTCGTCTTCAAGGTCTCTACTACTTTGTCTATATCCCAATTCCGAAATCTAAACTCTAGTAGGCTAAATAAAGAATTGAGTTTTGACACCTAAAACTGACAACTAGCTTGACATACCAACGCTAGTGGGTTTGACCGGACAATGCCCTAACACCCGGCAACGAACATAGCAGCGCAGGAAAAAACTGTACGGCTACCCGAAGGTTACAAGTCACTCAACATGATCACTTTCCAGCAGGGGATTAAGCCCTCGTTACCAGGAGACATATGCAACAACTTAAGAACAAGAAGGCGAACCACGGAGCACGAAGTATTCAAGTTAAACGGAAGGATAACCGACGAATGAGAGGAATGGATGGCGACTCCGCTCACCTTTTCTACCAAGGATATCAACCAAGATGTCGAAATGCATAACGATCCTCTGGTGGTTACTTTACCAATCCACGGATGAAACGTTTCTAAAATATTAATAGATGGAGGAAGTTCTCTTAACGTGCTTTTCTATGAACCTTATCTTCGAATGGGGTTGAAGGACGGGCAAATGGACGCATCTACGTGTACGATTTATGGATTTAACGGATCCACATCCTAACCAAAGGGAGAAATAGTTCTGCAGGTAGACGCAGGACCGATGAAGACCATGGCAAGATTCAGCGTTGTCGATTCACCCTCACCATATAACGCCATTATGGGGAGACTCTGGGTCCATAGTCTGAGAGGAACCGCTTCAACGTATCACCAGCACCTAAGATTTCCCACTCCCTATGGAGAAATGGAGATCAAAGAAGACCAGCAGGATGCACGAAGGTGTGATGCTGCCGAAGACCAATATCACAATGAAGTTCAAGAAGCACTTAAGAAGGATAAAGGGAAGCGAAAAGAAGAGGAAAAGGAAAAGCGGTACGAGGAATACAACGAGCAAATTAAGGCGGCGAAGGCGGCATCATTACTCCCATCTGTAATGATGGCATCAACATCAACTAGGGACAAATAACAATTACAGAACGTCACTCCCATAGGAGCCCCGAAGCAACTGTTCTCGTCTGTCGAGCCAACGAAGAAAATCAACATTGGAACTGAAGAACGACCACGAGAGGTAAGCATGGGAACGCTGTTGGAGGAATCTATGGCAGTGAAACTGAAGGAACTACTGAAGGAGTACTTGGACGTATTTCCGTGGACGATGAAGGATATGCCCGGGATAGATCTGTCGGTGGTGTCCCATCACCTTCGGATAAATCCGGACACACCACCGTTTAAGCAGAGGATAAGGAAGGTAGCCCCCATATATCACGAAGCAGTGGAAAAGGAGCTCCAAAAGCTAATGGACGTTGGATTCAGCAGAGAAGTAATGTGCCCAACCTGGGTATCAAACATGGTGATAGTACCGAAGAAGAATGGAGGTGTAAGAATTTGCATCGACTTCATCAATCTTAATAAAGCATGCCCAAGGGACAGTTATCCCTTACCAAGCATTGACCAACTGGTCGATGCAACCTCATGTCACGAGTTACTATCTTTTATGGATGGATACTCGGGATATAATCAAATAGCCCTGGCCGAAGAAGATCAAGAACATACTACCTTCTTTACTCCGAGAGGGTTATATTGTTATACAAGAATGCCCTTCGGACTGAGAAACGCAGGAGCCACATATCAGAGTCCTCACGCAAACGCAGAAGATCAAGACCTACTTCAACGCACATACAGTGAGAGTCCTCACGAAGGCGCCAATCGGCTAGGTCCTCCAAAATTCAGAAAGGGTGGGACGCATAGCTAAATGGAATGCGCAGATAACGCAGTTCAAAATTATATTCGAACCTCGAACGACGGAAAAATCACAGGTGTTGGCAGATTTCTTGGCGGACCTACCTCTTAAAGACGAAGAAGAAGTTGATGATATACCAGGAGCCGAAGAAGACAAAGAAGACCTTATGACTTGCTGGAGCCAGTCAACTCCCGAAGATGGGAAGTGTTTGTGGATGGGTCTTCCAACAAAGAAGGCGCAGAATAGGAATCGTGATAACCACCCCTACAGGAGATAAGATCCTTCATGCATTCAGATTGCAATTTGAAGAGTACACAAACAACATTGTGGAATACGAAGCAGTGATCCACGCGTTGCGATTAATAATCGAGTTGGGCATCACGAACGTCAGAGTCACCAACGACTCACAACTTGTCATTAGGCAGATCGAGCTTAAATACCAAACACTGGATTTATGCCTCGCTGCCTACTTGAAGTTGGCATAGGAACTTACGGCGAAGATTGAAAAGGTAACATACAGGCACGTAACAAGGAAGGATAATAGACATGCGGACGCGTTGGCATATATATCATTTATGCTACGGAACCCCAAGGTTACGTACATCAAGGTGGGAAGAGTGTATGAACCGTCGGTGAATACGGAAGCTGAGGGAGAAGAAGTTATGGACGTGGAAGGAGTATCCAGCCCACCAAACACATAAGGCAACGAAGTAGAAGACGATTTTCTCCAATACTTAAGCAACGGAGTATTGCCCGGAGATCCTAAGTACGCAAAGAAGATCATCTCAAGAGCGGCAAGGTATCACCTTCGAGAATGAATCCTCTACAAGTCTACGTTCATGGGGCCATTACTCAGATGCATCACGAAGGAGGAGGGGATGCACATCTTAAAAGACATACATTATGGAGACGCGGGAAATCACAGCGGTATGAGATCCCTGGCGCAGAGGGCTCGGCTACAAGGATATTATTGGCCAAGCATGACCATAGACGCACTGGAAATGGCGAGACGATGTTTTGCCTGTCGTACTAAGTCCCTGGCCATTCACAAAATGGGGAGTGGACATAGTAGGCCCACTGGTGGCAGGGTCAGGCAATCGAAGATTTCCGATAGTCGCCACTGACTATTTCACCAAGTGGGTAGAGGCTGCACCTCTTGCCCACATAAGAGATCGAGATATATTCAAGTTCCTTTTTGAACACATCATTTGTAGGTTTGGAATTCCGGCGGCTATATTATTTGACAACGGAGCGCAACTTAGCGGGAAGAACATCGACATGTTGTTCGATATTTATAAGATCCAGAAGATCAAATCAACACCAACGTACCCATAAAGCAACGGTCAGGAAGAATCCACAAACAAAACCATAGCCCTAATCCTAAAGAAGAAGCTCGACAACTACAAAAGGAAATGGTGTGAACAGTTGCACAACGTGCTATGGGCATACCGAACAACTCGAAAAGAAGCAACAGGAGAAACACCTTTCATGCTGACTTACAGAACCGAAGCTGTGATCCCCACTGAGGTTATCATCCCAACAACCAAGACCGAAGCATGGGAGAAAAATCTAACCACGGACCTGATCTACGAAAAGTTAGACGATCTAGAAGGACGAAGGGAGACTGTACTTCAAAGAATGGAAAACTATCAACGGAGGATAGCCAAGGAGTACAACAAAAAGGTACTTCTTTGAAACTTCACGGTGGGAGAATTTGTAATGAGGCATATATCACCATACCAAAAGAAGACTGAATGGGGCAAACTAGCCCCCGTATGGGAAGGACCATATGTTATTAAAGATATTGCAGGGAAGGGATCCTATTACCTCCGAAACATGCAGGGAGACACTTTGCAACACCCATGGAACGCCCGGTACATTAAGAAGTACTACCCATAGGGCAAAGGAGGAGCAGGAGTTACCAGTCAGAAATTCCACCACTCATCTTATGATACTTTCCACGAAGGACGCTATGGCGTAGTATATTAATAAAATGTCTTTTCTTTACTCCGAAGGTGACAAAAAAAAATTTAAAAAAAAGTAACAGCGATGTAAGTGCAATAATATGTTTGCCAGCAGCCTAAGCGCAATAATATGTTTGCCATGACAGGAGTATATCTGCTGATCACAGGTCATATCTAGGATCCTCATTAATATGTATGAAGCGATGCATAAGAATCCCAATGATAGAGATAGCTCGAACATCGCCCCTAGCGGGAGAATCCTTCTGCCGGGTTAATGTCCTAAATCATCCCCTGGCCAAGGTTGGTTGAAAGATAATGCTTAACCCAAGAAGGTTGAAATGCCTGAAAAAGTAGACACTAGGAGGAAGATCTCATGATCACCAAGGTTACCATTCGAATATATCTGATCACAATTAGACACTAGGAGGAAGATCTCATGATCAGCAAGGTTACCATTCGGATATATCTGATCACAATTAGACACTAGGAGGAAGATCTCATGATCACCAAGGTTACCATTCGGATATATCCGATTACAAAATGTTACAAGAAACGAAGAACAGGTACACGAAGGCAAGAAATGGCCAGGAATTCACCCAACAGGTCATAATGCAGGTGTAAACAGGGAATTCCCAATAATTTGTTCCGCAAGAAAGGGCAACTAAGGGATATCCATCCTCAGAAAAGCAATGCCAGGGAACTGGCAGTCAGTTTCAGCAAAAGCTTCGTTCACGATAATTGCAGCAGAACGGGCGTAGGTGAGACTCAGTCCTTCCGTTTGAGAAGCCACAGCAGCGGCTACCTTAACGTCAAAATCATGAAGTTGGGATTTCAAGGGGGCAGCTTCGGCAACCGCAGTTTCCTCAGCAACACGCCTATACTCTTCCGTCAACAACGTAACGGCATTAAGTTCAGACTTTAACTCTGAAACCCGGTCATCAAAAATGGACATTTGTGGACCCAAAGGAGGATCAAGATCTTTTAAAAAGAACGAAGACCAGTCCACGGGCTTTACGACAGCAAAGGAGAAGGGGGAGACGTGAGTAGCAGATTTCACCACTGATTCAAGCAGACCATACGAAGAAGGGATGCAAACCTCGGCGGAGCAAGACAAAAGCTCAGCCGTATTTTTTACGTCAACTTGTGTTTCCAGAGCAGAAGAAAACTCAGGATACTGGATGTCCTGCAGATCAGCGTCATCAGTAATATCCACAACTGCAGGGGCAGGCAAGCAACTTCGAGCAGCAACGTTATCATCACTATGGGGACCAGAGGAAACATCTTCGGAGCTATCTTCAAAGCAAAAGACTCCTCGGGTTCACCTACTCCGGCCACAGATTTTACTTCAGCCTTTGATTTCTTCCTAGCAGCAGGCTGAAAAAACGCGAAATCATTTGTCTAAGGCACGGGCAAAGGGGGACAACTACATATGCACAAAGAGATCATATCAATTACCCATACCTTCGACAACGAAGTAACGCTAACTGGTTTGTTGTCAATATTTTTCACTAACCCAACACCAACCTTTCTCTTTCGAGTACAAGTATTGTCACTAACACTAGGTGAAGGTACACTAGCCCTCAGGGACTGGTAATCAGGAGAAAGCAAACTATCAGAAAAACTCTTAACAGGAAACCAAAGAACAAAAGCAGAAATGCATACACGCGAAGGAGTAGGGTTAAAGCGCCAGGCAACAAAGGTTCGATAGCGCGGAGGAAGATCTTTCATCAAACGAGGAAGAAAAAAGCCAGGTTGGGACCAAGATTTCCTAAAACCATCAACCCACGGACCAGTGACACGAAGAGGAGTACGCATCCATCGGTGGTCACGACTAAGACGAAGCCTTTGATCAGCAGGGAAAGGAAGACTAACTGTCCCAGGGATAACTAGCAAGTCAGGATCATCACAATCATCTAGCAAAAGAGGGACCTTGTCACGGATTCGCTTAGCAGAAGGGGCAAATCGATGAGGTCCAACCGACCAAGGCACCACGTTAGAGCTCTGAACAGAGTCCCCCCAGGTCAAGTTGAAGTTTTGAGGAGTATAATCCTCTCGGCGAACCATTGCTAAAGAAAAAGGTTCATAACATCTCATGCGAGTACGAACTTGAGCCCAAAGCCAACACTCATACAATAGGCGGAAAAAATTACCAGTATACTGCTGTATGCCACGAAGTTGCTGACACAAAGAGGGATTGTCCCGGTCAACGAAGACGTCAATAAAGAAAGTATCATCAGGATCGTACAAAGGAAGGACGAGACTAGCAGATAACTGACCAACGGATATGAGTAAAGAATTCTCATCATAAGGAAAATTCCTAATCATATCCTCGGTCAGAACGTCTACATCACCATCAAAGAAGGAAACATCGAAATGGGTCAAACCAAAAGATTCTTTTATTTTGGCAAGACTCCAATGACGATAACTGTCATCATCAGAAGGACGTAGGCGACACAGTTCGTAAGCTCTCTATCCACTTTAGCAGGAACAAGACCGTCACCAACAATGGGGATATTCTTTTTAACATCACCAGAAGAGCTCGAGAGACGAGAAAAAGCCTGCAACGAAGAAGGAGTAGCTGAAGATATACTTGAATCCATGCTAGCATTCTTCGACTTCTTGAAAGAAGATCTCGACTTAGAACTGGAAGGTTTCCGTGTCATCAGAGTTTGAAGAAAGTTTGAGACAAAGGGAAGAAAAATGAAGAACCAAGGATTAAAGATGAAGAAAGGAACATGCAGGAGGGAAGTTAGAACTGAAGAAGATAAAGATCACGGCCTCAAATCCATCATTTATAGAAAATCACAAAAAACACAAACTCCCACAAAACCACGAAAAGGCGTGAAAGAAGGGTCCACTATTATTTGAAAGTGGCGGCATATGCGGAGGTTTTCTTCCATTATTGCCCCTATCAATAACTGAAAGAAAAGGGCAAACTGTTAATGCACAATTTTGGATGGACACGTGGCGCCATCTCCGGAGGTTACGTATGGAGGCAACGAGAACTGTGAAGGATAAAACCATACCTCAGAAAAGCAACATCTCATCACGAGACGATGAAATTCAAGTGAGGAGATCGAAGGATCATCAACCTAGGATATTAGGAGGAGAAAGACACGTTAAGGAGTAGTCACACCGCATTTAATGTTGTTGACAGCAAGACAGAAGTTGTCTGTCGATTGAGGATTGGTCCAGATAGCTATGGAGAGCAGAAACCTCGACCAATGAGGAGCCAACAACGTATGAATATAGCAGGATCCTCCACATATTAGTACGACAGGCTGAGATTGGATGAGAGAGGCGGTCACCGAAGATGGTCGATCCAGCCGAGGAACACTAGATGATTGAAGCAACCAAGGGTAGTAAAGAGCGAAGCCCCTGAGAGTACTATAAATATCCCCCCTCATCAGCAGTTTGAGGGGTCGCAGAATTTGAGAAAGGATAGCTAGGAGTGAGAATACTTGGATGAACATTCTCTAGATTCCATTTGGCCTCTATCCATTAACAAATCGAAGTGACTTATAGTGTAATCCAGAGAAAGCTTTATTGATTTGATATAATAGAACAACGATTTTACCCCCGAGGACGTAGGCACGAGCTGCTGAACCTCGTTAAATTGTTGTGTTGATTATTGTTTCAGTTTTATCTGTTGTAATTAACTTTGTCGAAGATTGTCTTTAAAGTAATATCTTGATTGCCGTCTGTAGCCAACTTGGATCATAATAACCTACGATAATACGTTCAAACTCACGAACTAATCTCCGGTTGTTAACGAACAAAGGCCACTAACGACTGAAGCAATCGAATCTCTAATAATTTTTACTTGAAGTATGATATGGGAAAATTAGTATCAACAGTATACCCAAAATATCTTAACATTTTTTCTTATTTAATCCCTGAATATTTGCCAAGAGGATTTTTTAAGTTAATATATCAACTCTATGAAGGAATCTCATAAACCTCTTAGCTCTTTCTCAAGGTTTCCTCATGGATCTGATCTCGACTCTTGCCTTTGGAGCCAGAGGCAGGGAGGTCACCTTGAGATAGCTGACGAGTTGTTGATACTCACATCAAGTCATTACATTTTAGACTTTTATGGATGTGATAGCACTTTTTCATAAACAGTCTCTCTAAATTTTTAGGAGACAGGATTAGGTGTTCATAAGATATTCAGGACGACCTCCTTTTAGGGAATTTTCACAGTCCTTGAAACATTTCATCTCTTAATTTGACATCACGTTTATTTTGGAGCAAGATCAACATGTGATGACATCTTATGAATGGCATACTGAAAAATTTTCTACAAGAATTATTGTATGTAATACTAAGGTCCCACTTTTATTAATCAATAAGGCACAATAGCACAGACTGTGAAACGATTTTAATTCTTGAAGATAACCTTTTATAATAAGATGCTAAATGTGAATCCTCACAAATTGTTTCAGCAACGTAATAAGAACTATTTTATTTGATCATCACAAAAATGTAAATTGAAGCATACCTGGGTTCTTTTAATGAAGATAGATGACGATCCTGAATGTAGTTTCATGTTTTGTATCTTATTGTACCCAAAAGAATTGCCTTTATTCTCACCAAACATAGTGGGTACTTCTTAGTGGTGAGAAGGCACAACACAATTATATTGTGTTGAGGTGAACCGCTGGTTCACCAAGAATAGAGCGTGGCTCTCTTAATTTCCCTTTTTCCTTCATTAAGACATCAACTTTTGTATTTACAAGAGTTGTTATGAGCTTGTTAAGGAGAATTTCATAAGCCTGTACCAGAGAGGCATTACGGGAAACTGTAGGATAATCTTTCTCAAGACTAGTCTTGAGATTATCAGAGGCACTTTCTAGATGTTCTGGACTGACTTCTTTTAATTTAGACGATTTTTTAGTAGTAGGATATGAGGCAATGGGATCAATACAACCAATTTCTATAGTTGTAGATTCGCTCTCTTGTGTGAGACACACGAGCATTTTTCTTACACATTTGCGTGTACTGCACCTACGTGAAGTGTGACCAACAACATTGCAGTAGTGACACCTTTTAGTCCAGTCAATCTTTTTGGGTTTCGAGGACAAGTCTAGTCCATCAGAAGATCCCCTTTTTATGGTGATTTTATTCATGATTCACGAAAAGCGTCAAACACTGACAGTTACATCCTTTACAAGTTGTTTGCCTGCTCTGATACCAACTGAAAAAGAAGGGATACCGAGATACACCACGAACTTTAGTTTTCGTGAACCTAGTTGATTTCGGTTGTTTGAACGATCTCACAAATCAATATTCAAACAACAACCTGAGTATAGTTCAGAGAACCGAACCCTAAGCAGAACGTGGTTCTTGTAGATCTCAATAGAGATGGATTTACTCAAAGGTTATGAACAACAAACTTGCAGTTACTTCAATTATATAGATCAGAGACAATATAATGCGGAAGGGAAAAGTAATGCAAGACACCAGAATTTTGTTAACGAGGAAACTGCAAACCTAGCAGAAAAACCCCGGGACCTCGTCCAGCTGTGAACACCCTCAGTATTAACCGACTACAGACGCTAGCCTACTCTCAGACTTCGGACTGGAATGTATCGAGACTAAATTCGCCCTACAAGCAACTCAGCTACCAATGTGCTCCTATGTCTCTTGGCTCCCGCAGAAACCTACATACTTGATTCCCCTAGCTGACGTCCTTTACAGGCCTAGGAGTTGCTCCACTTCCCTTCGTGAAGACTAGCGCTACCCTGCCTCTAACAGGACGCCTAAAAGTATCCAAGTAATTAAACAAGACTACGATTGTGATTTCCTTTAGACTTATAGTCAAGGTTAATGGAAATCTGATATGTTGAATATGGATTATTGATCTAGCCTAAACAACTTTACCTCTTAACGTTTTACGAACTTAGTATGAAACCTAGTTCGTGAATATACGTTAAGGAACTTCCAGGGTTTACGATACAAGATCTACCTTACGAAGTTTCTATCAAATCTTGGTCGTGATAAGATTGAAAATATTCAATCGACCCAAGATATTGATCAGGAATTTAACTTCCGACCTGTGCTTCACGATCCTCAACTGAAGTCTTTCAATAGTCATAGTCCAAAAGGACTTCGAGATGACGACCAACCTTTATGCAAGGTTACACAGATGTGTACATGATTGAGATTGTATCTTGCAGAAGGTCATCTATTTATAGTGATCACCAAGGGAGGCTTTGCTTAAAGTTTAAGCAACCTTGAGTAGGGCTCAAGCAAGTTCCGGAACTAAGAAGGTCCATAGCTTGAATACCCGTTCTCAATCTTCTATCAACTTTGGACTAGGCCAATAGTTAAAGAAGACTCAACCTTGATTGAACGTTTGCGACTTCTGGTCCAAATCATGTTTGAACATCGCTTGCGACTTCTGGTCCAAATACTTGTTTGAACATCGCTTGGATTAAGTAGTTGAATTCCATGGGCCAAGTAATGACGAGTCCGAGAACTAATCATGCCTAGACCGAAAACTTCAAGATATGAAAGTTGGAAGTTTTCTCATGGCTTATATGTACGCGTTCATAGAGCAGTCAAATAGATTTCAGGAGAATTCATGAGAATCCGTGAAATTGTTTGTATGCGTTCATGAACGCGTTCATACAGACTTTGCTCGTTCTCTGAAATGCCATATACAACACATGTACGCGTTCACCGTTGAGGTCATTTTCAAGAGACAATTCAACATACTCTACCTATACATAATATCACGGATGTGACAAATGCAAAGGCAAAGAATCCTAGAATACCTTCGGATCATATAAACAACATCATAGACTATTGGTATGATAGAAATGGTAAATACGATACGGAAAGGAAAAACCTTTCTAACCTTTAGCGAGGACGTTATGATTTATCAAGTAGTAAGCTCTGTTCTTCGTCTTCGTTAGTCTTCGTCTCGATTACCTAAAACTATCCTAGTCCGAGGTTGTAGAGTAAACTTATCAAAGATTGTGTTTTGTCTCATAAACTTGACAACTGACTTGAGATAGCAATATCAGTGGGTTCAACCGAGCAATGCTCTAACAGGTTTTCCCAATCTGATGAGAGAATTTGAAGTCGAGCTTCTGAAGTGTTGCCTTCAAATAAGTTTTGTAGAGTTTCCCAAGCTTTCTTCGATGTACCACATGTAGATACATGATGTTGAAGTTCTGGGGTAACTGCATGGATGATCGCATTAAGCGCATCTGAATCTATCTTAGCATCTTTCCTTTCTTTATCGGAATATTGTGATGGAGTTTTATCCTTTACAACATCACCGATTTTGATAGTGGGTATGGTGAACCCATCTTGCACAAAGACCCAACACTGATAGTCTCGTTATTGAAGAAAAGAATGCATGACAGATTTCCACCATAGATAGTTTGTGCCATCAAAGACTGTTGGAACATTCACATTAGCAGAATAATGGGTGTTCGTAGTTCACGAAAGCGTCAAACACAGACAGTTACGTCTTTAAAAGGTGTTTGCCGGCTCTGATGCCAATTGAAAAGGAGGGGATACCGAGATACACTACCAACTTTTGAATTTCGTGAACCTAGTTGATTAAGGTTGTTTGAACGATCTCACAAATAAATATTCAAACAACAACCTGAGTAAAGTTCAGAGAAACGAACAGTAACAAGAACGTGGTTCTTGTAGATCTCAACTGGATTTACTCAAAGGTTATGAATCAACAAACTTGCACTCACTTCAATTATATAGATCAGAGACAATATAATGCGGAAGGGAAAAGTAATGCAAGACACCAGAATATTGTTAACGAGGAAACTGCAAACCTAACAGAAAAACCCCGGGACCTCGTCCAGATGTGAACACCCTCAGTATCAACAGAATACAGACGCTAGCCTAATCTCAGACTTCGGACTGGGATGTATCGAGACTGAATTAACCCTACAAGCAATTCAGCTACCAATGTGCTCCTACGTCTCTTGGCTCCCGCAGAAACCAACGTACTTGATTCCCCTAGCTGACGTCCTTTACAGGCCTAGGAGTTGCTCCACTTCCCTTCGTGAAGACTAGCGCTACCCTGCCTCTAACATGACGCCTAAAAGTATCCAAATGATTAAACGAGAATACAATTGTAATTTCCTTTAGACTTAAAGTCAAGGTTAATGGAAATCCGTTTTGCTGAATAGGGCTTATTGATCTAGCCTAAACAGCTTTACCTCGCTAGACGAACTTAGTATTAAACCTAGTTCATGAATATGCGTTATGGAACTTCTAGGGTTTACGATTCAAGATCTACCTTACGAAGTTTCTATCATATCTTGGTCGCGATAAGATTGAAAATATTCAATCGAGTCAAGATAAAGGATCAAGAATTTTACTTCCGACCTGTGCTTCCTCAAGTGAAGTCTTTCAATAGTCGTAGTCCAAGAAAAGGACTTCGAGATGACGACCAACCTTTATGCAAGGATACACACATGTGTATAGGATTGAGTTGTATCTTGCAGAAGGTCATCTATTTATAGTGATCATCAAGGGAAGCTTTGCTTGAAAATTAAGCAAGCTTGAGTAGGGCTCAAGCAAGTTCCGGATCTAAAAGGTCCATAACTTTAATACCCATTCTCAATCTTCTTCTAACTTTGGACTAGGCCAAAGTTAAAGAAGACTCAACCTTGATTGAAGGTTTGCGACTTCTGGTCCAAAACATGTTTGAACATCGCGTGGATTAAGTAGTTGAATTCCATGGGCCAAGTAATGACGAGTCCGATAACTAATCATGCCTAGACCGAAAACTTCAAGATATGAAAGTTGGAAGTTTTCCATGGCTTATATGTACGCGTTCATAGAACTGTCAATTAGAGTTCAGGAGAAATCAGTGAACTCGTATGTACGCGTTCATGAATGTGTTCATACAGACCCGCTCGTTCTCAGGAATGCCATAAGTAACACATGTACGCGTTCATGAACGCGTTCACCGTTGAGGTTATTTCATGAGACAATTCAACATACTCTACCTATACATATTATCACGGGGCGAAGAATCCTAGAATACCTTCGGATCTTATAAACAACATCATAGACTATTGATATGATAGAAATGGCAAATACGAAACATGGAAAGGAAAAACCTTTCTGACCTTTAGCGAGGACGTTATGATTTATCAAGTAGTAAGCTCCGTTATTCGTCTTCAATAGTCTTCGTCTCGATTACCTAAAACTATCCTAGTCCGAGGTTGTAGAGTAAACTTATCAAGGATTGTGTTTTTGTCATCTAAACTTGACAATTGACTTGAGATAGCAATATCAGTGGGTTCAACTGAGTAATGCTCTAACAATAATAATAAACCTGCATTAATAAAAATGATACTAATGATTTTTATAATTTGAGAATAATTTTGATTTTGTTGGTAAGAATATTTAGGTTTTCGATGGAGCCGTTCAATGAAAATCATTTAATCCAAATGATGTAGATGATAGGAAGACCCTATAAATTGGAAGCCAACTTTTAGGTTTAGAAAAAAAAAATGGTGGAGGAAATTGAGAAAAAAAATTGAGGAGAAAAATTGAAGAAAAAAATGGAGAAGAAAAATCGTTGGTGAAAATACTAGTGCTAAATAAAATGGTTTAAAATTTTGGATGCGATATTGCGGAAGTGGAGACTTCATTGGTTTTCGTTATTAATCTAGGTGACATTAAGGTGAATTACCGGCATCGAAACAGGTAGCCTCTAGCACTTTATATTTCATTGTTAATTTGATTTTATGAATATTGATTTTTTTAATAATAATAGTTGGATAATTTTGAATAATAATTAATTGATTGATTTTGAATAAAAAATGATTATTGATTATTGAATTGAATGATTGATTTTTTTCTTCTTTTGGAATTTGATTTAATTATGAGGTTCTAATGATTTGGTATTTTTGCAGGTTATAAGTTAATTTTGTGAAAAACTAAGAATTCTATATTTTTTTTTATACATTTTTGAAACCCTAAAATCCCAGTTACAAAGTAGAAGCCAATCTCCGGATTGGACGGGTTAGGTGCCTCACACCTTCCTAACCCGTAACTTGATTCCCGAACCCATCAGACTTTTGCCTTATTTGGGTCCCAACTCCCTTAGTTGGGTGGCGACTTCGATTAATAATTCCAAGTGTATTTTACCATTATAGACGCTTAGAGATCTTAACGGATTCTCGTCCCGTGGATTTTGACGGTATCGACAAGAGGTTAGAGGTTAATCTAGGGACGAAAACAGTGAAAGAAATTTGAGATCAGGTTGAGGATGAGTGATTCTAGGTGTGAAAGTTCAATACCTCCGTCGTAGGTTTGACTGGAAATCTCAAGGCTAGAAGTGTGTTGAATACTCAGGTATGTTTGCTCTGAGGTTCTGGTGTTTTCAAGTATTCTTCTTGTTCTGCCTTGGAAGATAG
This sequence comes from Papaver nudicaule, assembly GCA_023529015.1. Taxonomy (NCBI): domain Eukaryota; kingdom Viridiplantae; phylum Streptophyta; class Magnoliopsida; order Ranunculales; family Papaveraceae; genus Papaver; species Papaver nudicaule. The sequence continues at coordinate 14,344 of JAJJMA010243525.1, forward strand.
AGGAAGCCTCTATTTATAGTGTTGAACTCACCCTGATCTCTCGAAAAAAAGGTGGAAGTCGTGGAAGAATGGAGAAGTGAAGAACATGAGAACGTTTTGTTAATTACTATAGTCTTGCAAAACATGTCCACTCAGCACCATCTTTCGTAACTGTCCATCATCTCCATAAATTTCTTTCGAACTGTCGTAGACCGCCAGACCAATACCCCTAAATTTATTCCCCCGTGTGATGTTTTGATATCTCGTGTAGTATGCAGACGTTGCATGATTGTGTTGAGTTAAACAATATTATGTGCCATGACTTTAAACTTGGAAGGAGTGTGCATGTATGGCCGTGGCTCTGTGCTCATGGTCTTGGACAAAATAGATGTGGCGCCATGGATGTTATGCCATGGCCTTATAGCAACGGCCTTGTGTCATGGTTTGTATTATTTTGGGTTAGCTGTAGTTACCCCTTAGCGAGGTGAGGTGGTTGGGACTAGTTGTAGTAGATTCTGTTAGCGTTTTTATTGGGTGGTTAGGCGTCGTTGGTCCTGATCTTGCCACGTGTTCGGCTTATATTACGTCTTCCTTTTATTAGTACTGAAATTAGTATTTAAGTGTGGGTTTTACCTGGTTGTATTATTATGGAGATTAATGGAGAATTAGGCTTTGTCTTGTTAAAAGATAAAGAGAGGCTGTGTTGTACACAGAGGTCCTTTGTTACTTGTCCTTTACATCTATCCTTTCGTACCATTTGATAAAGATATATCATAAACCATCACACTTGGTATCAGCCAGTCTTTTCTGGTTTTATCCTCACCACCATGACTATACCCACCAATAAAGAACTTCTCGAAAATCTCACTAATCTTCTTCAATTATCTGATGAAACAAGAGTTTCTGAGGCTAAAGCTCAAGCTGATCTTCTCGTCTCTCTTCAGTCCATAGCTCTAGAACAATCTCTAACTATGCAAGAGTTGAAGAAAGAGATGACTGATTCCAACACCAATATGAGAACATTAATTACTCTTCTAGCTAAACAGACAGGAACGCCATTACCACCACTACCAAGTAAATCGCTAGACGCTTCTGGATCTGGATCGGAGCTGGATTCAGTGTTAAATGGACCTCTAGCTAAACATTTTAAGCCTCCAAAGTTTGATTTCCCTAGATTTGATGGTGAAAATCCACGTAGTTGGGTTCGTAAATGTGAGAGGTTCTTCAAACTTCAGCAAGTCCAGGATTCACAGAGAGTTGAGTTTGCCGTCCTTCACCTAGATGGTAAAGCAGATTCATGGTATTCGGATTTCCAGGCAGGTAAAACATCTATATCTTGGACTGAATTGACTGAATCTATTTGTTCTCGTTTTGAAGACTTATCCAGTGATAATTATGTTGGTTGTTTCAATAAACTGTTACAATTGTCATCTGTGGAGGAGTATTATGAGAAATTTGAACAGCTTAAGGCCTTGATGCTCATTAATAATCCTAGCTTGGATGAAAAATATTTTGTACTCAGCTTCATCAGTGGGTTAAAGCCAGAATTGTGTAGTTTGGTTCAAATGCATCAACCTACAACATTATCTTCAACTTTTTACTTAGCCAGATTACAAGAGAAAGCTCTTCTTCAAACACCTTCATCAGCTAAACAGCCAATTAAGCAACCAGTTACTTCAACTTATTTCACTAAACCATTTTCCACTGCTTCTTCTCCAACTCCCAAATTTCCTTCTCCAAACACCATCACCCCTGCATCCACCTCTTTTACTTCCAATGTTCCTCCTAAAACCACCTCTCTACCACCACATGTCAAGAGGTTAACTCAAGAACAGATGAATCAGAAGAGGGCTAAGGGATTATGCTTTAATTGTGATGAGCTATATAGGCCTGGTCATAGATGTAAACAGCCAAACCAACTTTTTATGATTGTAACTGATGAGGATACTACTGACCAGTTGGAAGGAGAGTTTCAGGATTGTCCAGAACCTCATTTACTTGAAAGTTCTATGGAAATTTCTCTTCATGCTTTAACTGGTAGCAGCAGTGGTGATACAATCAGAATTCCTGGTTTCTTGAAGAAAAGAAAAGTCATTGTGCTGATTGACACTGGTAGCACTCACAGTTTTGTTGATGTGGAAGTGGCTAAACAACTTGCTTGTCAGATTCAACCTACTGCACACCTGCTAGTCACAGTGGCCAATGGTGACCAAACTACTTGCACTGGCATTTGTCACAACCTTCAATGGGAGATGCAAGGACATTGGTTTCAGGGAAACTTACATTTATTGCCCTTGGGAGGGTGTGATATTGTTCTGGGAGCTGACTGGCTAAAGCAATTGGGTGATGTCTTACTTAATTTGTCTACCTTGTCCATTTCCTTTCAGCATTTGGGACAACAGATTACCTTACAAGGTATATCTTCCAAGTCATCATTATTGCAGGTAACTGACAAAGCTGTTCAAAGCTTCCTGAAGAAAAACACACATGGACTTATAGGTCAATTCTTTTATATTTCAGCTACTCAGTCATCATCTTCAATTCCTCCACCTATTCAATCCTTAGTGGATGACTTCTCTGATATTTTTGCTGAACCCACTCAATTACCACCTCAAAGAGTATTGGATCATAAAATTCCCCTCAAACCCAATGCTCAACCTATTAATTTAAGGCCATACAAATGCCCTTATATTCACAAGTCAGTGGTGGAAGCTTTAGTCCAAGAAATGCTCAATGCTGGTATAATTCAGGACAGCCACAGCCCATTTGCTTCCCCAATATTACTAGTGAAGAAAAAAGACAACACTTGGAGATTCTGTGTTGATTACAGGAAGCTGAATGACATTACTATTAAAGATAAGTATCCCATTCCTATAATTGATGAGCTTTTAGATGAATTGCATGGAGCCAAGTTCTTTAATAAGATAGACCTAAGATCAGGCTATCATCAGATTAGAGTGCATGAACCAGATATTCATAAAACTGCCTTCAGAACCCATCAAGGTCACTTTGAGTTTAAAGTCATGCCTTTTGGCTTAACCAATGCCCATGCCACCTTTCAAGCTCTCATGAACTCTATCTTTAAACCCTTCCTTAGGCAATTTGTGCTGGTATTTTTTGATGACATCCTGATTTATAGTACCTCTCTATCTGAGCATATCACACATTTACAGTGTGTCTTAAACATTCTGAGGGGGAATAAATTATATGCTAAACTTTCTAAATGCTGCTTTGCTCAGTCTTTTTTGGAATATCTTGGACATATCATTACTGCTGATGGTGTCAAAGCTGACCCTGAGAAGATTTCTTGCATGCAAAATTGGCCAATTCCAACAAATTTAAAAGAGTTAAGGGGTTTTTTAGGCCTTACAGGCTATTACAGGAAATTTGTCAAGAATTATGGCAATATTAGCAGACCACTGACTGATCTATTGAAGAAGAATTCATTTCTTTGGTCTCCTGCAGCTCAGTTGTCTTTTGAAGCACTTAAAGAGGCTATGTGCACTACACCAGTATTGGCTTTGCCTGATTTTTCCAAAACATTTGTGGTGGAAACTGATGCTTGTACAAGGGGAGTGGGTGATGTATTAATGCAAGAAGGGAGAGCCATATCATTCTTTAGTAAGTCTTTGGGTCCCAAATTTTTAGGGCTATCTACTTATGAGAAGGAACTCTTAGCCGTTGTTATGGCAGTGACTAAATGGAGGCACTATCTCACTGGTCACCATTTCATTATCAACACTGACCAGCAAAGCATTAAGTATTTCATGGACCAAAAAATGACTATTGTCCTACAACAAAGGTGGTTGATGAAACTATTGGGTTTGGATTACACTATACACTACAAACAGGGCAAGGAGAATACTGCAGCTGATGCCCTGTCTAGGCTACCTCCAACTTCTTCTGCTGTTTGCACCTCCATGACAGTGTCATCTCCAACTTGGGTTCAAGACTTACTCACTAGCTATGAACAGGATGAGGGAGCTCAACAAATGATTGATCAACTCCTAATCAACCCATCTGCACTACCCAATTACACTTATTCAGCAGGCATCCGCAGATACAAAGGGAGAATTTATGTGGGTACTTCTACTAATCTGAGAACAGACATACTTGCTTCAGTGCACTCTTCTGTCATTGGTGGTCACTCTGGCATACAAGCTAGCTATCTCAGAGCTAGGCTATACTTCTATTGGCCAGGGTTAAAGAAAGATATCTTACTTTTTGTGAGCAATTGTGATACACTAGTACAAATCTGGTCTGATGCCACGCCAGATTGGCGTGGCCGTATGGTTTAGGTCACGCCAATCACAAATGCTCGTCGCGTGGCAAGTAATAGCGTGTTTTTAGACTACCTTTTCCGCAACGCGAAATTTCGTGTGGCCTTCGGCTATAATTCGCGTGACAAAGCCGCCATGGTGCCGCAGCTTTTCCCAAGTGTTGTTCGAAATCATGTTGTTGTTGCTACCCTTTAGACTCGTTAACTTGCTTCTCATGTGGCTGTTGTTACCCTTTAGACTCGTGAACTTGCTTCACTCGTGGCAGTTGCTTCCCTTTAGCCTCGAGAAATTGCTTCTCATGTGGCCTATTACTGCACTTAAGACACGCAAAGTGTTTATTTAGCCACGCGAACGAGTGCAATCTCTGGTGCATCTCTCACCCTTCATATTTGATCTTCCACCATCCACGTGTAACCAGGGATACCGTTAATATTTGATCTTACACCATCCACGTGTAGTCATGGATACCGTTAATATTTGATCTACCACCATCCACGTGTAGCTGTGGGAACCGTTCATCTCGGGCGAATTTTGAGGATAAATGATGGATTCTCAGCCGTCAAACATGATGTGTTCCCAGCCGTCCACGTGTTCCACTAGGAACCGTTCAATTGTATCAGTGGGATGGAACCTCAGCCGTTCAATTATTACCGTTTTTATCTTATTCGATGGGTTTTTTATCGTCAATTTAGATGGATTTCCGACCGTCAATTTAGATGCATTTAAGGCCGTTCAATTTGATGAATTTATGGCCGTTAAGATGTATCTAATGGCCGTTCATTTATATGCCCATTTTTCCGGGTGCCGGCTTGGGTAAGAGACTTGATCTCATAACCCGAACCCGAACCCGAAAGGACCCGCACGGGTCATTTACACAAATGTAAATTAGAACACAATCATTTTTATTGCTGTGATGATATGAAAAAAGAAAATGTCTAAACTATGTTCTAATAAAAGCTTGCAAGATAAAATGTTTGGACTTTGCTATCAAAGTTTGCTCACCATCTATCTAAAACATTATTGCGTTTCTCGTATTTTCTTCTGTTTTTTAGATGTTGGGTTCTCCACATCCAGTGGACTACAATTTTGTTGCTGCCTCTTGCCTTGGTTCCTGGTACACCTCTGGCTACCATTTGGAACTTGATATTCTGTCATGGCCCCCTTGCTGGTCCCCTTTGGGATTTTTTCCTTTGCAGTCACAGTATGTACTTGTGTTTCTCGTTGACTCTCGACATGCTGTTTGGCTGCTGATTGTTGTATCTCATGGTCTTTTGGTAGATCCACTTTTCTTCGGTCATCTTCTTTTAGCTCCGCAGAAATAAGCTTGTCAGTATGTTTAACAGGTACTCCGTGCTCTTTTGGATTTTTTTGAGAAGACTCTGAAGTTTCCTGCAGCAAGAGAGTAATATTCAGGATTCATGCATATCCAACGTGAATTCGTTGGTCATGCAAAGACGAGGATAAAATTATTTTCCAACAATGCAACTGTACCAAATTATAATGAAGGCTGCACACAACTTAACTGAGTCATAATCAATTAGGTAACCTCATATCTTGAGTTCTGTAATTTTCACAATCATTCTTGGTTCATCTTTATTTTTGTGCATAAGGCCCTCATATCCTTATCAGCATGAACGTAGATTGACTAACTATTAAATAAATGTTTTCAAGAGTAAAGCAAACAAGCTAAGCAACCAACCTTAACACCAAAAGTCAAAGACTTTGGCCAAGGAATGACTGAGCCCTCGGCACCTTTTAATTTCACAAAATTTTCAGCTTGTACAGGTAAACTGTAGTTTCCATCGAATACTTCATCGATCTCGACCGCAAAGCAGTCAACATCTGCACCTGTTTCAATTAAATGATGTTTTCCTGGTGATCTAAAGGCTCTACCTCTAGCAACGGGGTTCCCATTAGAATCTCCATAAATTCTGCACTCTTTACCCTGCAGAAATATATGGTATATGAACATTATAATAAAAAAATATGTATATATTCAATCAGTGCCTGTAAAATAACAAATACCATTTTTTGTTGAGTTGGCGAAATCTCAGAAACCCTTGGTGCTTCGACTACTTTGACTGCCTGCTTTGGTTGCCCAGATTGAGATATTGTACCCCGAGAACCGGTTCCAACTAGTCGATCTCCTGCTTCCTGGCTATCTTCTTGCAGCACACCAGTTTTTGTAACCTGCAGCAAGAGGGTAAAGTAGCATATATTCGAACCCGACATGGACTCATTGGTCATGAGAAGAAGCAGGAAAAGTAATTCTCCAACAATGTAACAGTAAGTTAGAATGAATTGTGTACCTTTTTCTTAGTCTTCTCTGGTGGCCCAGATTGGGATTTTGTACTCTGAGAACCATTCTCAAGTTGATCAGCTTTTTGACTCTCTTTCTGCAGCACATCATTTCGTTTAGGTACCTGCTGCATTTTTTTTAGGTTATGGTTAGGATTCTTGTAATATGTATTCCCAAATCCAATATGGATTGGCTGGCCATCTGAATAAACAGGAAAAATGGTTGTACAGTTATATCAAACAGGTTCCACATATCTCTACTTATTAGGTACTCTAATTCACACTAGCATCTGTGTCTCTGATTCATGTAAAGAAACATTCAGCGAACAAAGAACACATAACGCATTACAACTAACCTCAGGAGATAAAAGCTGGGTGCAGCTTTGGGGCCAAAAAATATACTTTCCGCGAGCATCATCTAGAGTCTTAATATCCCTGTGTGGAATGGCTAAACAGTGTTTTCCATTTACTATTTCCGACACGAAGATCTTGTAGCACGAAACCGGTGACTGTGATCCATTCAGTTTCCGTTTCCCCTCAAACCAGTAAGCTTTTCCTCTGGCGAGAACGTTTGCCCTAGTGTCTAAGAAGATGTTGCATTTTACACCCTCTACACTTTGAGATTCCATTCGAGTAGCTGAATCTGCTTCTTTAGAATTTTCAATTTGTTGCAGAAAATTTGGTTAACGCAATTTTTGTAGAGTCGCCTGATCAGTAATATTTAGGATTCACGTACACTGGTCCTACGAGGACACAGCTAAAATCATTTGTAAGCGTTCGAGATTTATAGGGTTGACAGCATATATTAGTTACCTAAGCTACTGTGGGTTTGATTCAACATATCTATGTCTAACATACTTCTGAGTACAAGCTGGATGAGGCAGATTGATGTAGAAAATTATTCGATGGAACAAAGAAACCAAGCAAAGCAACTAACCTGAGGTTTCTGAAGAAATGCGGTTTCAGCTTTGGGCCAAGGGATGAAACTACCCTTAGCCTCACCTAACGTTTTAATCTCTGAGCAGGGTATCTGGGAGATTTTCATTCAGTACTTCATTAACCTGGACTCTGAAGCAAGCGATCTTCACTTCTACTCCATGCACTATCACCTTTTTGGCATCAGACAGAAAAGTTGTACCTCTAGCAACGATGTTTTCCCTATAGCTATACTAAAGTTCACATTCTATGCCCTGCATAAATACATGACATACGAACATCATAAAGAGAACACGTACACAAAACAAAATTTAAATTTAAATTCCTGGAATAAGATAATGTATATTACTTTTCCTAATCCTTTATCGCCTTGTCTAGTTGCTGAACTGTTAGATTCCCGAGTATATGGAGGAGTCGGAGACTTCTGTTTAGATAGTACGGACTTGGGGCTAACGGTCACAAGATCTTGACTAGGAGAGCCTTTCTTAGGTGGAGCAGAAGGTTTCTTAGTTGAAGGGCCTTTCCCATTTGTAGCAGACCGTTTCTTATTTGAAGACGCCTTCAGTTGTTCAGATTCAAGTTGCTTTCTTAAGGATTTTTCAGTTGAATGCATCGCATCCTCAGATAGATGGATCTGTTTTCCAAGTCCATCACCTCCTGGTGAAGA
>JAJJMA010243527.1:0-11899 GCA_023529015.1 Papaver nudicaule
GATAATCTTTCTGAAGCCATGACTAATAGCAAGTTCAACACCAATTAATGCTCCACTAGCTTCAGCTTCAATGGGAGACTTATAATTCAGAACTTTGGCTTGACTTCAAAGATGGTTGGCATGATTGTTACTAATAACTGCAGCTGCTGCATACCCTTTAATCCCAACAACACCATCAAAATTAACCTTTACAATACCATGAGGAGGTGGGTGCCATGTGGTATCTTCTTCATCAATAATATCTTGTTTAGAAGGGTAAGTAGTGATACCTTTACGAACCACATCCATGTTATACCAGTAAAGTGCTTCTCTAAGCACAACCTGGATGTTAATCTTACCCTTATTGAATACCACATCATTCCTCATTTTCCATATAGCCCAAAACAAACAGCTTTTCATTTTCAGCTTGGTCAAGTCGCCTTTCTCCTCAAGATATAATTTAACATGATCATGTATAGTGAGAGTAAGGTTATCAGCAGTTCTCATACTCAATGGATTGGGATACCTGACAGTGAAGGAAAATGTGGTTTTCATTCTCAACAGTCTTGAAGCACAATTTGCAGTCAGAATTGGCAGCTTTATTGAACTTGACCAGTTTACTTCCCACAACAAGAGTATGGTTGAGAAGCCTACAGATGAACATTTGAATCTTGGGGGGAAGGATTTTCACATTCCAAAACTTTTTCCAAGTAAAGTCATGATTCCTAGTAGTAGAAGATGAAGGCATCTGATTATGGAGATTTTTAATGAAGGACTTAGCAGAGAACTAACCTTTGGGATGATGTGTCCATATAAGTTTGTCAGTGCTAGCATTGTCTTCAGAATCATTAGGTATATATTGTTGGAATTTTGTGGTTTGCACAACAAATCAGGATCGGCCTAAGGTAATCTGTGATTAGTTAGTTTGAGTTAATCATAAACTAACTTACACATCAACAACTTACATGTCCTATGACTCACCTAGTGAGGTGTCATCTAAGTAGTGATGAATAGGTTGGATGACATGTGGCTGATGACTAAACCCTCTTCTAGAATTTAGTATAAGAGATAATCTCTGGTTATTTTCATCATTAAGCAAGAGGATATAGAAGTAGAAGCTACGTCATGAACTCTGATTTCTTGCTTATATACTTATGTTGCCTTCACTTGAAGATCGTGAAGCACAGGTCGGAAGTAAAATTCCATCCTGTATCTTGGGTCGATTGAATTCTTTCAATCTTATCACGACCAAGATTTGATAGAAACTTCGTAAGGTAGATCTTGTATCGTAAACCCTAGAAGTTCCCAACGCAAATTCACGAACTAGGTTTCATACTAAGTTCGTCACGCGTTTGGAGGTAAAGTTGTTTAGGCTAGATCAATAAGCCCTATTCAACATATCGATTTCCATTAACCTTGACTTTAAGTCTAAAGGAAATCACAATCGTATTCTTGTTTGATTACTTGGATACTTTTAGGCGTCCTGTTAGATGCAGGGTAGCGCTAGTCTTCACGAAGGGAAGTGGAGCAACTCCTAGGCCTGTAAAGGACGTCAGCTCGGGGGAATCAAGTGCGTAGGCTTCTGCGGGAGTCAAGAGACGTAGGAGCATAACGGTAGATGAGTTGCTGACTCAGTCTCGCGATACATTCCAGTCCGAAGTCTGATAGTAGGCCAGCGTCTGTATTCGGTTAATATTGTGTGTGTTCAAAACTGGGCGAGGTCCCGGGGTTTTTCTGCAGGTTGCGGTTTCCTCGTTAACAAAACTTCTGGTGTCTTGCATTACTTTACCTTCGGCATTATATTATCTCTGATCAATATATTTAAATTATTGTAATTGTTATACATTGATTGAACATTCGAGTGAATCAATCTCTTTGAGATTAACAAGAACTTTTTCTTGTTTAGATTCGGTTCTTGAATAAAGAACTCAACTCAGGTTACTTGAATATTGATTTGTGAGATCGTTCAAGTAAAACAGTCACATACGTTCACGAAACAAAAAGTTGGTGGTATATCTCGGTATCCCCTCTTTTTCACGCACCATTTAAGAAATAGCTGTGTTCTCAAATGGGAAGAGATAGAAAATCCAAAAACTCAAAATTAAGCAAACGAAAGACAAGAACCAAGAAATCACCATACACACATATAAACAAATAAGCATTCATAAAAATAAATAGTAGTAGTAAAATGATAAAATAGTAAAGGTGCAAATAATACAAACATATAACATCCAACAGAAGCAAAGACGAGAAAAGTTTGTTCCACGATAACAAGAAAAACCAGCAATAATAGAAGAAAATAGTAAGCAAATTAAAGGGTGCAGAGCTGCGACTTCAAACGAGTGAGTTCTTTCTCTAATGCATCATTACTTGATTTTAATTCTGAATTAGATAATTCTAGAGTAGAGCATATCTTTGACATAGATAGAGATTCCTTTTCAAGAATAGCCTTAGAAGCATTGGACTCAGCAAGAAGTATGTTCATCACTGTTGCACGCTCTTTTACTTCAGCTATAGAGGAATCACATAGAGATTTAGTGTCCTTTAGAAGCTTTAACTCCTCTTCTTTCTCTTTTAGAAGATTCTGAGAATTAGAGATAGAAATCCCAAATTGCTTAAAATCCTTTAAGAATAATGCATTCAATTGAGAATGATCAGCAGTCTCTATCGCATAATCCTTTAATCTTTCAATCTCACTTCTAGCAGCAGAAAATTCATTATCAGCCTTTTCAGCCCTTTGCATTCCACTCATCAGCGCAACCATACTCTAAAATAAAAAAAAATAAAAAAAAATAGTATAATTTTCATGGAAAACATTATGTAGGCAATTAGTGAGATCGAATGGATAGGAAATTACACTCATCGCCGCATCTGCACTGAAAACCTTGAAGATAGGAAAGTCCAAAGAATTCATACTGGTAATATCTTCGGGACGATCTAATGATGATAGAACTCTATAGGCTAATTCGGGATTTTCAGAGATAGAAGAAAGATTACGAAATTTATCTAAAACTTCAGAATTGAGCTTAAAATTGTCATGAAGCTGTTGTAGGACTTCCGAAATAACAATCTCCTTAGATGGGTAAATTTTAGCTTTATCATCTGTGGAAGAATTTCCTTTCTCTTTCTTTTTTGGATTGGTCAGCTTAACACCAGACTCAGGAACCCTCTCTAGATTCACATCCTTGGAGGAATTTCCAGATACATGAAGAGGTTCATTACTCACCTGAATAGGAATATCAAACCTTGGAGATGATCGAGTACCTTTCGAAGAAGAAGATTTAGTTCTTTTTGAAGGATAGCAAATCCTGGTATTAGCACAAAACTGATCACCACTAGTATCCAATTCCTTAGATTTTCTCTTTACAGTAGTACCCTTAGTCATCACCTGTGTAGCATATAAAGTGGAAAGCTCTGCAATTGAAGGAATCTTATCCCATTGGAGATGATGCAGACTAAAATCAATCAAGCTATCCTGATTTTTAGTCTTCGAATTAATGGAATGAACCATTTGTTCAATCTTGGAATCAGAAACTGAAGGAGAACCAATTTTTAGGTAGTGAGCTTCAATAGTAGATGAATTAAGTGGATCAAGAATACCTAAACAAAAATAAAAAGAAATTACATTCATATACAGATTTTTTTTAGGCATACTAAGACAATCAGGAGAAGGAGAACTTACATCTATAAGGAAATAAGTTGAAAATGTATGATAGCCGACGATCTGATGAAGAAAGGCGATAACCACACTCCCAATTACCAGAAATAATCAAGGGTTTAATATGAATATCATGATCTATATTCAACATCAAATTTTTACCATCTCGATCACAGAAAGGCCTTATAAACTCAATTCCAAGAGACCAATTAATCCTTTTACAGCGAAGAGAAAACAAATGGGATCGCCGAGGATCAACTTGATAGCCATCGTATCTAAGAAAGATATCTAGAGCATCGATAGATTTAATAGAAGATTTTTTACTATCATTATAATAAATAGCATTTTCCATCATCACATAGAAAAAATTAGTCATCTGTCCGAGCGCTAATCCGACATATATAAGGAATTCGCGAATCAGCCGAGGAAGAGGAAATTTCATATAAGGAAGTTGAAACTCAGAAATTAACAACTCACCAATATTAATTCTATCCATAGGAATCTTAGATATATCCTGATATTTACGGAATTGACGAACAGAAACATCAACATTCTTGAGAGAAGGATATTTATCCTTCGAAACATAGCAGTAAGTATTAGAGGCCATTTACAGGATAATAAGATAAAAAGAGATAGTGTTCTTGTTAGGAAGAAGGCGAAAATAGATTATTGACCTAACAGAAGGAAGATAAATCAGTAAAGAAACACAAATCTTAAAAGAAAACAGATAAAATAACACGATATAATAAAAAAAATAATAACACAGAGAATACGAAAGAACATATAGCATCTGCATATAATAAAGATAAAATAACAGAATCCACAAAGTCTTTCCATGTAAGATAAAGCAAAACGCGTCATAAAGAAAGTGCATCTTGCACTAGGTGTTTTTGGGAAGGAGTACGCAGTACCCCCCAACAGACAAAAATTGAAATCTAAAATCATATAACAGAACCCGTAAAAGCTGAGACACGATAATGTCCAATGACAGCTCAAAACACTAAGTTTAATTCAAAACCAGTCCTTAGACTAGTTTTCAATAAAACTGGGGGCAAATATGTAGATGACAAAATATAGCATCCACCACAGAAGGCAACATGAACTGAATGAGAGGTACTGCAGGTCCTGCATGACAATCGAGAGAAGGATCAGACTGAAGTATCAGAGTTCGGATAGGCACAAAGGCTGTGGATACAGAACCCGACACGACCAAAGGCGGTTAAACAAACAACGAAGACTGCAAAGGAGACTACGAGGTTCGGTCATCCAAGAGGCGGGAATGCGAGCGAAACAATCGGATCTAAGATATTTATCTGATGTATTTACTAATTCACCCCTAAACTTGTATTCCCGTCGTCTATAAAAAGGCCTGCCATGCCTCATCTGTAAACCAAGTAATCCATTAATGAGAAAACAAGACTAGACTCTTTCTCTAAACAATCTCTCTCTTTACTTTACTGTTATGATGGTTAGTTGAAGCAAATTGTTCACATCACATTATCGATCCAGTAGATTCGTTGACTAGTAGAAGATTAGTAGATCAAAGTAAAGTCTAATTATATCTTAGAATCACCGGATTCACACCGGATAATTGGTGAAGGTATGATCTAAACCTAATTTCGTATCTTCATTGAACTATAGCTTCTGATGGTATGTTGACGGTACGGCATGCATTACATGTAGCCAATTCCTTCTTAATATCACGTTGTAGGGCGACTTTGTGTTTAGCACCAAAAACGTTACCAATGTCGTAATAGGTCCTGCTTTGACTGGTAAAGTTACTTCTCCCATTGGGTAGGTCCTTGATCCGTTGAAGCCTATTACTGCGGAGGTATTTTCCTTGAGTACTCCTTCCTTTGTGAGTTTCATTTGTTCTGCTGCTTGAAGATAAATGATATCGCATGTTGAACCTTGATCGATTAGGATTTTCCTGCAATACCAATTGTCAATTAATAGCTCAATTACTAATGCATTAGAGTGTGGTATAGTGACTCCATCTAAGTCATGTTTTGTGAATATAATGGCGTTTGGTGGTAGAATCAATTCTTTGCTTTTCGCATGAAGGATACATCCCGTAGAATTTAGTTCTTCTAGCTTTCTCTTCTTATCTGAGATATCTACCCTTGTGTTGTTCACAGACATTGAGTCAGAATGGATCATATTTACGCATCCCTTGACAACCTTTTCTGGGCTCTTACTTCCTGGTGGTGTCGTTCCTGTGCTCAGAACAAATTCTTTTAGATATCCTTCATTTATCTTCCTATCGATGAATCTTCTTAAATTCCTGCAAAAATTAGTATGATGACCATATGATCCATGATATTCACAGTAGGATCTCCCTCTTCCACTATTTCTCATGGGTCTTGGGGGTTCATAGAATGACTCGTCTTTAATATGCTTAAGTATTTCTTCTGGGGATGCGTTTAACTTTATGAACGTCTTTTCTTCTTCCCTCCATCTGCTTTCAATATCTTCCCTATGAATTTTCTTCTGATCGGCTGTTCCATTGGTGATTTTGGCGAATGTACTCTCTTATCCCCAGAATTTGGTATTGTCGCGTAGATTTTGTGTTCAGGGAATATTTTCTTGTCTGACTTTGTTAGACCGTTGTCCTGTTCTCTTCGTACGAATTTCCCAGCTTTTCCATAAATGTCATCTAAAGAATTCAGCACAGACCCTGAAAATGAATCTCTTATAGGCCCTGGTAAAAGTGCTTTTTTGAATATTACACATATCATCTTCTCATCTTCCTTTCCTACTGGTGCTGCTGCTGCTTTGAATCTTCGGAGATATTCTGTAAAAGATTCATCTGGTTGTTGTTGTACATCAAATAGTATTTCTAGGACATCTTTCTGTTTGATATTGCATGAATAATTCTGTTTGAACTTGTCTCGCAGGTCTTCATATGTTGTGATTGAATTTTCAGGCAAACTGCTAAACCAATTAAGAGCATCATCTTGTAAACTACTTGGAAAGAATCGAGCCACAACCAACGTATTGTTCAAATATAATGCCATCATCTGTTCGTAGTAGAATGTATGTTCATTAGGATCAGTATTTCCTTTGAACGTCCTGAAAGTTGGTAAATGGAATTTCTCTAGCAAACTGCATTTCCTGATGATTACAGAGAATGGTCCATCATGAAATTTCCTAGTTGGATCAATTTTTGGCTTTGCAATCAATTGTCTCACTTTGTCCTCATGCTCTCGAAGCATCCTTATGATTTTTTTCTTCAAATGTCTCTGGGTGCCTTGATACTATCATTCTTGTTTCTAATTCAGTTGGTACATGGCTCAACATTTGTTGATTTGTGATTACATTTGAGTTGTTTCTCTGTATTCCTTGATAGATGCTTCTGTCATTCCTATTTGACTGGTACACTCTTTCCGGTATAGATGTCGGTAATTCCAACGGAGACCTGAATCTTCCGTCAATTAAATCTGGATTTGTGTTTGATACTGTAGTTATTGCAATTGGCTGTCCTGACTGCAGCATCTGTAATCTTCCTACCTTTTCAGTGAGTGTAGAAATTGATTTCATCATGTCTCTGAACATGTCAGCTGGCAGCTCAATGACTGGTGATTGTAACATTGGTTCTTTCCCTAGTCTTCTCGTATACGGAATATCTGTGATATCATCAATCTGAATTGTATTTGGCTGAATAGCAGGTTCTGACACGATTGTTGACGAAAGAGGCACTACTGTTTACTCATTGTTAATTGTTGTGTTACTGATTCTGATATTGTCTCTGTTATTACAGGTTTTGTTGTTGTAGATATTTGTGGCGCTGAAGGTACAATATTAGTTGTCTGAATAGTAGATGTTGGCTATGCTATCGTAACTTGTGGCGCTGCATCAGGTCTTGTAGGTGTCCATGGTGGCATTCCTAGAGTGGGCACTGTTGTTGTGTTTTGACTATTAGATGTTTCTCCTTGCTCTGTAGTAGTCCGTTGTGGAGATGATATCCCTGATCTTGTTTGTACGCGCTTTGGAGCCATCTTTCTTATGAGCTTCACCAATTAAAATTCAAACACTTAGCAAACTTAATGATTTATATATTTGAATTTAGTAAAAAGAAATCTAGATTATTTGTTAGTAAAAATAACTATATTTGATTTTAATTCAACAAAATCATAATATTCTTCATTTATCCCTGCATATCTCTGACTATTCTTGCATATATTTGTTCGCTCTTCAATTTGTCATTGAGATTAATATCAGATCTGAAAAAGAATACTTGTATCCAAAATTTAGATTTGCAAAAAATTAGATCATGGATATGAAATAATCTCTATAGATATTTTTTTTTTCTAATTAAACATTGGAAATCTGGATGAAATATATAAGAAATTGAACATTAATCATTCGATTCTAACAAAATACGTTCTTCTAATAATGAAACAATCTCATTCCTCAATATGTTCGATGGAAGATCTCTTATCAAATATTATGGTGAGATTTGGATTTTCTAAACCTAAAAGATCAATTCGGTAAAATATCTGACGGTTATAAATGTTATCATAGTTTAACGCCTATCTACTGGATCAAAACTTCCTATAAGTATATCTATTTTCCTCTAACAGAGTCTGCATGTTGTTTTTCATTTACTAACTCTACAGATCTAGGTTTTTATAATAAGATTTGAATATATTTCTCTATATTTTCTAAAAGTAATTGAATTATAAAGAATATGATTTAAATTTGGTCCTATTTGATATTTGACTATAGAAAACTTTGAATCATGTAATATATTTCATAAGTTAAACATGCAGAAATGGAATTTATGCATTTTGAAAGCGTAGTAATTAAATTTAATCGATGCTTAGATGAAAATAATCTTTTAATTTAATAGAAACTTCCCTGAGCGTAATATCTTTTAGATCTGTTAGCTTTTTCGGTTTGATTACGTCTTTGAATCTTCATATTCATTATTTCTTTATCTTTCTCATTTCAGTCCTCGGTTTTTTCTCATGAAAACATTAAAAATATTAGATCAATCTTCCAATTGTCATTATTTGACTACAAATACTCCTAATCTGTCATCTAAAAACGTTTATTTACTCAAATTTCTAATTAAACATTAAAATTTTTAGATCTATAATTTTAAGTTTTAAAATTTCATTTTACCGCCAAAAGGCTTCGATCGTTAAATTTTTTTGAAAATGTATGAAATTCATTGAAAACAGTTTTAAAACTTTCAAATCTGAATGATAACAATAAAATATGCTCAAAAAATAAGAATTCAAGCTTAGTCGGCGCCAAATGAAGATACGAAATTAGGTTTAGATCACACCTTCACCAGTTATCCGGTATGAATCCAGTGATCTAAGAGATAATTAGACTTTGCTTTAATCTGCCTATCTTCTCCTAGTGATTGAATCTACTTAATCGATAATGTGGTATGAACAATTTGCTTCAACTCACCATTCGAATAGTAAAGTAAAGAGAGAGGTTGTTTAGAGAAAAAGAGTCTAGTTTTGTTTTCTCATTAATGAATTACTTGGTTTACAGATGAGGCATGGCTGGCTTTTTATAGACGACAGGAATACAAGTTAAGGGGTAAATTAGTAAATACATCAGATAAATATCTTAGATGCGATTATTTCGCTAGCATTCACGCCTCTCGGATGACAGAACCTCGTAGTCTCCTTAGCAGTCTCCGTTGTTGCTTAACCGCCTTAAGTCGTGCCGGGTTCTGTATCCACACCCATTTGCGCCTATCCGGACTCTGGTACCTTGGTCTGATCCTCCTCTGAGTCGTTATGCAGGACCTGCAGTACTTCTCGTCCAGTTCACGTTGCCTTCTGTAGTGGATGCAATATTTTGTAATCTACATGCCCGCATCTTCTCTCTGTCAGAAACATCCGTCCCTACCTCACTACAAAGTTTTCTCCACCTTAGGATATGGCTCCTACAAGTTTCGCCGGGTCTCTTTGACATACCAAACAATTTCTCCACTCCTGGGCGAATTCTATTATTCAGAATGTAAGTTGCCAAAAATAATTCTTCCAACTCTTTGAAAGAGCCAATAGATTTTTCCTTCAAACTGTCAAACCACGCTAAAGCTTCATCCTGTAAAGTACCAGGAAATGATAAACACATTATTGGGTCTGACCCTGTCCAAGCTTGTAAATCTTTTCTATAGCACTTCAAATGTTGGGCTGGTTTCCTATACCGTCGAAGAATGACGTAAAATATGGCTTGATGAACCTTTTAGATACATAGGCGTAAGTAATCTGATCTACAAATGGCGTCCGCTTTGCCTCCGTGATGGTTGTTGCCAGCTTGTCTTCCTTCGGCGTCTCAATCACATCCAACAACTGTTCTTTCATTCGGCGTAACTCTTTTTTCTCCATGTCATTCATTCCATCCAATTTGTCTGAATCAGCATAGCTTTCCTCATGCCGCTTAACATCTCCATTCCTGACACTCTCATCACCCTTCTTTGCTGTAGATGCAGCGACTTCTCCCTTTTTAAACTTGCTCCTTTCAGTATTGCGAGTTGTGTGAGTTGTGCAACTTCTGCTACGACATTCCATGAATTGTTTATTTTTTTCCGCTAACTGTCGATGACTTTGAAGGATAAGCTCCATCTGAGTTTGCATCTGTACGTAGTTGCATCTGAGCTTGATTCATAGTGCTCTGCTCAAAGAATTTCTTCAACAAATCCTTTGTGTTGCTAGTGGTTCCTGCTCTACCTTCTAAAACTGATATCGACGATGTTTTCGATATTCCAGCAATTGTTGCTACTGTGCTGCCACCGCCAACACCTGGTGAAACTCTCCCATATATCATATGACCATTGGAAACTGCTCTTGAAGCTAAACCATTTGTATTGGGGCTGCCATCTACTGCTCTTGATAACCCTTCAACTGCATGAGAAGTACCGCCAGCAACGACTTCTTCCTTAGCTGCGCCGACATCCACACCTTTACCCTTTCTCTGAATATTGACCTCTGTCTCGTCCTCTTCTTCTGGTATCCCATCAAGCTGAGTAATGTCCTCCACTATGACGTTATCCTGGGCTGCTAATTGTTGTGGTTGTGCCGCTGATTGTTGGGCTACTGACTGATGTTGTACTGCCGCTACTTATTGGGCTACTGGCTGTTGTTGTTGTGCCGCTACTTGTTGGACTGGTGGCTGCTGTTGTTGTGACGCTACTTGTTGGACTGCTGGCTGCTGACCTGAAGTACCACTCAAGAAGAAGTCATGTGCGAAATCCAATTGTGGTACCGCTGTAATCCTAGTGTTATGTCGACTGGGGAAGACCAGCGGCTGAGCTGAAATGGGAAACTTAGGAGACTTGCTTGTTGACGCCGTACTTCCTTTTCGTCAAGACGCCATTCGTTAACCCTGTGCAAAAAACAACAAAAGCACTTCCTGACAGTATTAATCTAGTTGTACTGTTAGCAAATACCAAACTGGCAAGTGGAGGTGGTTGAGAAATTTTTGCAGAGTGCAACTAAGAAACAGACAAAAAATGCAGACATAAGTGTACTATTGACAGAGCATGACCTAATCATGTCGGCAGTTGCTCAAAGACCTAACTGTTAGGACATTGTCCGGTCAAACCCACTAGCGTTAGTATGTCAAGCTAGTTGTCAGTTTTAGGTGTCAAAACTCAATTCTTGATTTAGCCTACTAGAGTTTAGATTTCGGAATTGGGATATAGACAAAGTAGTAGAGACCTTGAAGACGAAGACTGTGAAGACAAAGAAGACATCAATTATTCTTCATCGACAAAAGGTTAGTAGGAGTTATGACTTTATGGAAATTCTTCTATTCTACTTTCTCTATTCTTTCGATAATATAGTCGACTACTTTAGTAGTGATAATAGCGATTGAGATCGTATTCTTGTCTAACGTGGCCTTGTGTCATGACCAGTGTTTGTTCCCACAAATACTGTGAGTACAAGAATGAATGAGATAGATTCGGTGCCATGTGTCCATTACAATGGTTTGCTTGCAAATCGTTAGTTGGATATGGATAAATCTAAAAGAGTGTTTTTACCTGCAAAAACAAGTGTACCGTCTCTGGGTACTTTCGTAGTGCTCGGAGATCAAAGTCGAACAAGGCAAGCCTAAACCAAGGATGGCCGTTCCCACCTTGCTTCGGTCACAGAGAGGATAGAGGTTGGTCTAGGGAGGGAAACAGCGAAGAAACTTGAGATCAGGTTGAAGGTGAGTTTTTGGGTGTTTGAGTTCAAGATTTCCTTCGTGAAGTTGACTAGAAATCTCCAAGGGTAGAACGAGTTTAGATTC
>JAJJMA010243563.1:944-22919 GCA_023529015.1 Papaver nudicaule
TAACACTGCTATATTTTTTTTTTTTTTTTTTTTTTTTTTTTTTTTTTTTGATGCTGAAGATAAATTTTCATAAATCAAGTAGTAGAATCCAAACAGAGTTGATTGGCGATGATGTCAGGTGGAACATCATCCCAATCTCTCGACACACAAAAACGTCTGCAATACTTAGCTAGCTGGTCATCAGCTTTATTACATTTCCTAGAAACAAAACTACACTACCAGGATATAGCAGTGTTAAGTAAACTCATAGCATCGAGCAAAATGTCTTCGTTTTCCATGCTATTGAATGTTCAGATCCGTTGGTGTAGCCTGATATACATTTCAGATCAACCTGAATGCTAACCTGCTCCACTCCCTTCTCCTTGCACCATTTAGCCGCTTCCCAAAACGCTAGACACTCTGCTTGCTCCGAACTCACTATCCCATCAAGTCTTTTTGTCCTTCCACCTTTCCAGCAACCTGCAAAATCACGGCAAATCAGTGCTAACCCCATAGTTTTATCAGCTTTCAAGTACGAAGCATCACAGTTTACTGTCAGATATGGTAGATCAGCCGGTGACCACTTCTGGACATCCAATTATAGGCTTCTATCTACACCACTAGTTATGTTATTGATACGCCTGTTATGCAAATCAGCTAAATAAGTAGCAAAAGTGACAGCTCTTCTAGCTGTTTGTTTCGGGCATAATCTCTTGTTCTCTTTCACAAAAATGCACCTATCATTCCATATACTCCAAGAGACCACCAAAGCCATATTGAGCCAGTTATCAAAAACTCCTGAATCTTTGTGTTGTATCATCCAATTCTCGAAAATGCTGGCTATGCTGTTTGTTGAAAATTGCAGTGCTCTACTACCACCTGGAATCTCCATCCACACTGCCCGAGAATACGAACAGGAGAATATTATGTGCTCGATTGTTTCATCATGTTGTCCACAGATGGGACAGGTTGGGCTGATAAAACTACACACCCTTGACAGTCTTGCTCTTGTAGGGACTAGCTGTTTTAAACATTTCCAGAAAAAATTCCTGACTCTTGGCCATGTTTCAATGCTCCAGACTTCTCTCCACTTGATATTTGTATCCTGAATCATAATTGAAAGATTGAGGTTACTAAGCTTATCACTCATCATCTTATTGTATGTGGATTTCAGTGTAAAGTCTCCACGTTTAGTGAGCTTCCAGATGAGTTTGTCTTCTGCTGTATAGGGCACTCTCATCTTAAGAATAAGATCTGCAACTTCTTGCGAGAATAGGTGACTAATCAGCTGAACTCTCCATGACTTTGTTTCTGCATCTATCAGTTCGTGTACCCAGATATAATCTTCACTGTCAGCTGCAAGAGGGTTAGGAGATGGTGGCTCATGTAATCCTATAATCCAAATATCGCACCATATCATTATTTTCCTTCCATTACCTACTCTCCAACAGCTATTCTGTCTGATAAAACTTAGACTACGCTGAATTCCCTTCCATGCCCATGATGAGTCCGCTTGTTCAGTGGTGAGAAAGATGTTGCGATTCATGTAGTATTTGGCTCTGATTGCTTGAACCCATATTGCATTTGGGTTATCAATCATTCGCCATGCAGCACGTACAAGTAGTGCTTTGTTAAGGATCTTCAAATCTCTAAAACCCATACCTCCAACGTCCACAGGCCTGCACAGCTTGCTCCAAGAAGTGAGAAAAATCCCCTTCTTCTCATCAAAACCCCACCAAAACCTGCTCTGTAGAGAATCAATCCTTTCAATAATTCCATTTGGAATCTGTAAGCAGCTCATAGAGTATGTTGGGATGGTATTTGTGACAGTTGAGATCATCTTTGTCTTACCAGTCTGTGAGAGAGTCTTACTCCTCCATACAGACAGTCTTCCTTCCACTTTCTCCACAAGATTTTCAAAACAGGGGATTTTAGCTTTGCCTATAAGAAGCGGCATACCAAGATACTTCTCATTTGGATTCATGCGCTGGACCTTCAGTCTCCTTGAGATTAGTCTGCAGAATCTGTTAGGTAGGTGGGTGCTGAAATATACGCTTGATTTCTCAAAATTTACCAACTGACCTGACGCCTTGTTGAACTGATCAATTATCTGAAGCAGATTGTTTGCATTGTGCAAGTCAGCATTTGTGAATAATAGGCAGTCGTCTGCGAAAAATAGATGGGAAATAGCAGGCGCATTTGGTGCAATCTTTATACCCTGAATAAGTTGCAGTTCTTCCGCAACTAGCAATTGTCTGGAAAAAGCCTCCATAGCAATGATAAACAGGTAGGGGGAAATGGGATCCCCTTGCCTAATACCCCTTGTTGGCTGGTAGTCCTCACATGGTGCACCATTTAGGAGAATTGAGATTCTCGTAGTGCTTATACATTGCTTAACCAACTGGCAGAACTCATCGCAAAAACCTATTTGTAGCATCACATCAAGTAGGAAAGACCACTCTAAACGATCGAAGGCCTTCGACATATCAAGTTTTAAGGCCATAAGCTCGCTACCCTCTTGCTTCTTCTTCATAGTGTGTATTATTTCTTGTGCAAGTAGGATATTATCTGATATTTGTCGCCCTTGTACATACGCTGACTGTAATGGTGAAATAATTTTATGCATGATTCTCTTCATCCTGGTTGCCAGTATTTTGGAGATTAGTTTGTACGTAGTATTGCACAAAGCTATCGGTCGAAGATCAGATGGAGTCTGCTTGTCCTTCGTCTTGGGAATCAAGGAAATATTCGTCTTGTTTAGTTCTTTCAGCAGATATCCTGAATTGAAGAAATGCTGAACCATTTTTATAATATCATCACCAACTACATCCCAATGCGACTGAAAGAAACCTGGAGGAAACCCGTCAGGCCCTGGAGCTTTCCAAGGCTTCATACTTTTCAAAACACTCCGTATCTCAGCTGCATCTGGTGTTCTTATTAGTGCAGCATTGTCATCAGCAGTAAGAGAACTTGGAATGCATTGAAGAACAACATCGTTCCTAACTGGTGCTACTGTAGTATGTATATCCTTGTAGTGACATACTAGAAGATTTTGCAAGCTATCCTTTGAAGTACACCAGTTACCTCCCCTATCCTTTAAGGCAGTAATATTGTTTCTGGAACGCCTTCTG
The DNA here is from genome assembly GCA_023529015.1 of Papaver nudicaule. Taxonomy (NCBI): domain Eukaryota; kingdom Viridiplantae; phylum Streptophyta; class Magnoliopsida; order Ranunculales; family Papaveraceae; genus Papaver; species Papaver nudicaule. Next base: position 4,055 of record JAJJMA010243563.1, read on the forward strand.
TTAGCATTGGTGTGATGGTATTTTGTATTTCTGTCCATCTCCATATAATATTCATCACGCGATTTCTGCCCCCAAAAATCACTTTGGATTTGATGCCAGTGCTCAATCTCAGCTTCCACTTCCATAACAGCCTTCGTATTCTCATCACTTATTGGTTGTTGTTGTACTGATTCCAACTTCTGATGCAGCAACTGTATATTGCTGTGTATGTTCCCAAACTGCTCACGATTCCACTTTGCAATGCTCTTCCTTTCATGCTTTAATCTTCTTGATACTTGAAATGCTATTGAACCATCAACTTCAATCTTCCAAGCATCAGAAACTAGTGGTTTTAGAGTGTCATCTTTTTCATAGCACTGAAAATATTTCCAGTTTCTTCTTGTATCACAGCTTGAGTTACTAGTTTCCAGCAATATAGGGCAATGGTCTGAACCTAGTTGTGGGAGATGAATAAGTCTCGAGTCAGGGAAATGAATCAACCACTCATCATTAGTAACTGCTCTATCCAGCCGCGCCCTACGAATACCCGTACCATGAATATTACTCGTCCAAGTATAAGGTTTTCCGGTATACCCCAAGTCTTCTAAGCCCACACCAATAATCAAATCAGTTATTGTTGAGGAGGTAGAAGTCGAAGCATTTACATCAGAAGTACTTGCCAAATTTACCCGCTCTTCACTAGAGAATGTGACGTTTAAATCCCCAATCAGGACCCAAGGTTGATGTATGGTTGGACCAAGTTGGTTGATGTATGTCCATTGTGTTTGTTTCTCATCAGGATATGGAGAACCATACATGCAAGTAAAGGCCCATTCAGGCTTAGAAGGATCTTCACGTACCAAACAATTGATGATCCATGATTCACAGTTAACGACTTCAAAATGGAACCCGTCTTTCCAAAGAAGAATCAGTCCACCCGCAGCTCCTCTAGGCGAAATCAGCTTTTTATTTGGGAAATTAAAAGGCCTAATCAACTGATGCATTCTTTGTGTGGACACTTTTGCTTCTGATATGAATATCACATCTGGATCGTAATTTCTTAATAAGTCCCTTAGATGGTCTCTGGTAAGTTTCTTGGCGAATCCTTGACAGTTCCAGGACAAAACTCTCATGGTTACTAGGGATAACCTTAACAAGTAACTGGAATCAGGGGCAACGGTGATATAGCCAAACCCAAAGTTTGTTGCTTTCTTGTAAGAATGAGAGATATTTCTACGGGATACTGATAAGTTAATACTATGGTGATGCAAACTATCTAAATGCAAACCTAAAGTGTAGTAACACTTATTACTAAACAGCGAATCTAAACAGAGAGAGTGAAAAGGACACAAATGCAAATCTACAAATAAATGATATGTGCAATTATGATTAGCAATTATTCTGTAATGAATGCAGGTATGTAAATTAATGCATATTGGCTTCAGGAGACATGCTCTTCTAGTTTTAAATACTCTAATATGATTGTGCCAATGATTGTGCAAGCCTAAATGATCTAGATTTCCTAAATTTGAACAGTTATAACTAGTGCATGAGATGCAAAAATTCCTAGGCAGTAATGACGTATTGGTCTTAGACAGGGTACTTTTTCCTAGAAAGAGAGAACAAATGCTGCCATAAAGAATCGTACTGGATGCAATAAATATTACACCATTAACTGATGTGCGATGTCTGAAACTTAAACAGGAAGTTGAGGGAAAAGGGCATATCAAAAATTGCAGTGAGAACTGAAAATGGTCAGGTAAAAAATCTGATTTTAAAGCAGTAAAAAGAGTGATAATATGTACCTGATCTCCCTTCGCATTGCTTGCTGCTCCACCCCTTCGAAAAACTTTGTTCACTTCTTTTGTGGCGCTGTTCATTGGAGGGAGTTCCTTAGGATCCTCAGAATTGTGCATTTGAGTAGCAGGCTCAGTTACAATGTTGATGGTTACTCTAGAACGTTTTACTGATCTAGTGGGTTCATCATATATCATATCGACTTCTGGGCTTGGTGAACTTGGTTCAACAATCCTGATACCATTCTTTGGTGGAACGAAAGGAGTATATTTGACAGCTGGTCTCCTAGGTTTATGACTTGGTATGGTTGGTGCTATCACAACAGTTTTTGGCTTCATAAAATCTCTGAACTTTCGAGGTTTGTCATGAATTTCTTTCAGCCTAGCATCATTCTTCTTACACTGCTTAGCATCATGTGGTTTGATCACATAACATCCTCTGCACAATCTATGAGGTTGCTTCTCATAAAAATAGCTATACCACTTAGTAGTTTTTGCCGCAGTAATTGCCAATGCTCCTCTGATCAAAGGGTGTGCTATGTTGAGTCTGACACACACTCTGAAGCAATCCCCGGTCTCTGGAAGTCCTTCTGGTGGATCGACTGCAATTATCTCACCCATCAACTCTGCCATTTCCCTTACAGCCTTCTGGTTCAAATGTTCTGGTAAGAGATATCTAAACCAGATCCAGAAATCTTGGTGTTCCCAATCTAATTCAGCATAGACTCCAGTAGGATCATACCCATGAAGAATAACCAGGTTTCCATCAATAGACCATGGTCTGCCTTCAAAGATCTTTTTAACAGCACTTGCTTTTTTAAGAGTGAATACCATAATGTTTCTTTCCAGCTCAATAACCTTGACATCTCCTTCAGGGATAAAAGGCCATGTGTTTTTGATATGCCTTTCGACCAACTTAGCTGTAAGTCTTCCAGATAGCATAATAGTGCCAATAAGGTCTATTTCAACCTCCTCCTCCTCTTCTTCATCAAACTCATCACCAAACTGCACCACCTTCAGACCATCAATATCACTTTCCAAGATTGTTTCCTGGAGTTTTTCAGTGATCATATTAACTCCTTTATTCATGGTGACTGATTGGGGGTTGGAATTCTCCATCGTGTGTTTAGGGTTTGTTAGGGGTATGGAAAACAGAAGAGGTTGTGCAACATCAGGGTTTAGGGTTGGTTTGTTATATATGACTGATGCGTAGCTAATTTTCTGGGATTTTCCAATATCTTCAGTTACTGAATAAGCAGTGGATAAGGAAAGAATATATGGAAGAGATATTATTGACCAGAGTACATTAATGCGTATCCGATTTTCCTTTGATAATTTGAATTTTGAAAGTGGCTTTTTAGGGGGAAATATGTTTGACTGGATCGGTTTCCTGACTCAATGAAAAACTTCTGCACAATAGAGATGAATCCTCGATGCAAACGCATGAACTCCTTAATCAAAACTGATAAAACTCCAATGAACGCAAACGCTTTACCACTATCTGAAATGAGGCAAACGCCATGTTGAAGAGGTATGGAACAGCTGCAAACGCAAAGAGAGAACAAAGAAATTAGCTAGACATGAACTTTTAAAAAATGAACTGTGTTAGGGTGAAAAAAAAAACGAAACTTGATTTTCCAAATCGACAGCTCTTAATCACTAACTTGAAAAACAAAACAACCAAACATTCAATAGATGAAAACTATGCATGAGAATTCATTTTTGCACTGGATCTACAGAAAGAAAGAAACTGAGTTGTGTGAAAGAATTGTCGCCCGATTTGTAGCACTACTACGGTTATCACCCCTCGTCCCCCTACCTCTCCTCCTTTCGACCCTCCAACTAGTAATGTTGGTACCCCCTTAGTTTTCCAGTTTTTTAAATACTAAACTACCCTTATTTCATTAGTCCTAATCATTACGTTAGTGTTAATAATAAGATTAGAGAAAACTATATGATTAGTGTTTAGATTAATTTTAGAGAGAGAATCAGATTTTTGGGTTTGTTTTTTTGGGTTGGGAGAGAAGAAAAAGAGGAAAAAAAAACTTGGGTTTTTGGTGTGATTTGTGTGTTGTGTGAGATGTTTAAGGGGGAAACATTGGTGAACCTCCACGTAAGAAATCTACAAAGGTATTCGTTCCCGTCGCAAGAGATTCGGAAATGAGAGATCTTTTGTCGCAACGAAACGTTTTCACTCCACCGGAAACTCAAAAGAAAAATGACGATTTCGTTGGATTTTATGTCCTAAATCCGGATGATAAGCCATTGTATGATGAACCCAATGCTTCTAATACACATATATACTTCAAACACATGTTTAATCACATTTTTATAGCCTCAATCGATCCAAAGGTGAGACTTTTATGTCTCACCAGAGCTACATTCGGCCCCTAATGATAGAGCTGAATGTCTGAAACTAAGAACCATTCGGCCCTCGTGGTGAGCCGAATATGAAGCTTGTATATTCATCAGAGGTACCATTCGGCTCCTAAAGTGCACAGTCGAATGTACATTCGGCTCCTAAAGATTTCAAGCCGAATGTGTATTCGGCTCACACGATTAATCAATCGAATGAGCCGATTGTTATGGCTCAACTTGAAAGAAAAAAAAATCCTGGAGCACATTCGGCTCCTAATTTGGAATCATGTATGGGCCGAACGCATTCAAAATTCAGCATCCAACTATAACTGTAGGATTACTGGAAATCATAATTATCATTTTGTTTTGCTCTTTTTCAAAACAACTGCCCAGATGAGAATGGCACAATGTGATCAGTTGTGACCGTTCATGTGAGCTCAACTTGTTCTCCTAGTTCTATTACCAAAACACAATTATAAATGGTCATGGAATCATTAAGTACTGCATTTTCCCGATTCCATGAATTGGTATGCACGCGTGCGCACGAATACATTGCACAACAGTTGAGTAGACTCGGCTCACAAAGGGATTTTGGTGTTCAGCTTTGGAAGACTGGAAATCTACAATATTAACAAGTGAACCCCATATCTATACGTATTAGTATTTGTCCAAACTAGTACTATAATAATAAATGACCTTGGAATTGTCAGGATTACCTAACTGTACAAACCATCTTCTATGCTAGTAGCAGAAGGTGTAAATGGTCAGCACCAGCAGTGGTGTCTGTTTCCGCTGCTACTCCAGATTATGTATTAGCAAACTTAAACTCTTCTCCGAAGCTCCTAGAGTGCTGCAAGGTCTGTGACAATGCCTGGTACTTTTGTATGTCTCCATCACTCACACTCCTCCTTGCGTACTTCATCGACTCCTTAAAGTGAGTTGTTGTTAATTCAGGGACTTCATCGACTCCTCAAACGTGAAATTATAATTTTAAGAATGGAAAACGTTGCTGCTACAAACTTACCAACGTAGAGACCCATAAAAGATGCAACACATACGACTTCAACCAAAATAATTATCCTGCACATAAGAGAGACAAATAGGAATAAAACTATAATCCACGACAAGGAATTAAGTCCAAGAACAGACAAGAGAAAAAATATACTGTATAAAGAATGTCATAACATACCTCAGCAATGCAGAGAGAGACAGGATACCAAACTGAGGTTGTCATACCATTACAAGTAGCATAATACAAGTACCTGAAATAACCATAAGTCATGACGTAGTCTTAATAGAAATAAAAATTACATGGAACATTTACAAACTCCATATAAAAAGAAGTATGACCAGAACCAAAACAATTTGTTGAACAATAGGAAAATTGTCCATCCAATGTTTTTCATTGGCACTAATACCAGCTACCGTCGCACCACTAATACAAACTACAAAGGTGCAAGTCAATTAGGAACTTGTCAATCAGGAATTTGTACAAACAGATAGACCCCAATACAAATTCAATAGAAATGGTTAGAAATTCTTACAAACCGCTACTGAGCTATCTTTTGTCTATTAGAAACTGAAGCTCATAGATCAGATTCATATTCGGATTTCCTAATCTAGCATTTGACATGGGTACTTGGCGAATAATTGAAGCAACTAAAAACATACATAAATCTGGAGATCAAATGAATACCAACCAAGAAAAATTAACCAAAATTCAACAGAACCTCATCTTACCGAATGAATGAAAGAACTTCAATCTACCATGACACCGACTTCAATTTGATGTTTGAGACCTAATACCCGAGTTTGATGTTTGAAACTCAATCCCCGAATTTGATATTTGAACCTTAATTCCGGAATTTGATGTTTGTAACCTAATCTATAGTCGATAATTATGAACACCAATCCCTTAAAAGTTGAGCAATGATTCATAAATTCTGACATGAAAGAAAGATTTTGGAATTTCACACAAAGGTTTTTCAGGATGAGGAAAAAACGAAGATAGTATATGCCCCTGCTTATTTTTCTGCAAGTATTACGAAAATTATATCCAAAATCTGAAGGATGAAATTGGAGTTGAGTTTCTAGTCACTTAAAATCAGTGACCGTTAATGGATGGAATGACTAATGGATTGGGGATGAATGGGGAGAAAAATGCAGAGAAGAGAATGAATTTTGGGGGAGAACTGATGGTTTCTTTGGACTTTGCTTTAGACGTACGATTTGTTATTAGATAAAGGGTAGTCAGGTAATTTCAATCACTAATCTAGGGATAATTTAGACAATTGCTACAAAGGGTATTTAGGTAATCATTGGAGTAGGAGGGGAGGCAGAATTTTTAGAGGGCTCAAAGCACGTTTTTTTTTTTTTTTTTTCTTTTCTCAAACAAAGAAAAGAAAAAAAATATCGGTTTTATTTATGGGATATTTTGCGTAACCTCCCCTCCAAAGATCACTAATTTGCGTTACCTCCCCTACAGATCGAAAATTAGTGAAACCTCTTTTCGTTAAGTTATCTATCTAGGTGTCAGTTAGATTACACATGGACAGCGCACGCGTGGCAATATTTTTAGGAAATAACTAAAACACCCTTTTCACTTTCCCTCTTTCAGTCTTTCTTCTTCATGTTCATCTCTGAAGAACAGACCGAACAAAATATAACCCATCTGCTTCATTATTTGCTTCTACATCTATCTGATCAGAACCTGCCCGCTATACCATTTTCTAAATCGATTAAACCCACCTCGAATCGATAACAATATTTATGCTGTCGGGATTCGAGAAATCCGTATCGATCAAAGTAAAAAAAAAAAAAAAAAAAATCTGAATAGACGAAGAATTAGGATTCATTTTTGTGGTATCCTACAAACTTACCAAGAGAATTGAATGTCCTTCATCATTTTACAACCACCATTCTCTAAGCCTTTTCCATCTAACGCCTGTACAAATGTTCTTCATCGTTTTACATCCACCAATAATGGTGTAAAACTTTGCTGGTATTAATGAATCATGTACTTGGTCAATGACCAATGGTCATTACATAAACTAGAAGCTTAATCATGTTAAGTGGAGAAAAAAACTAATTAAACAATACCCATTTTTACAAATTCAATCAGTACCAGTACAGATAAACTAAATCCTTGATTCCCATCATCGGAATCATCATCATCAGAACACCCCAAATGGAAAATGATTTTAATTCACTTCTTCACTCATACATGAACAATATTTTCTTAGAATTAACAAATTGCAAAGAATCAATTTAGACATTTGAAATACCTTGTTTGTGTAGGACTCACACCAACTATACCTCAGACTTAAAGAACTCAGATGGGAAAATTATTAAATAACAAACCTTCAAGGAAGTGCAACACTCGAGAAGTTTTTAGCCACCAAATTATGCAAATCTTCTCCTGCCCAGATGGGGTAGATACACATATTTACACCCAAACAAACTCATGCACAGTGCAATCAAAATAAATCGAGTCACTGCTGTTTTAACGGACTCCCCTGTCCTATATTCCCTGTCCTATATCCAGATACGAAGCAATATGTTAACAGAAAACCCCGAAATCCAATGATACCCGAATTCCCCAATTCACTTCAAACATTGCTGAATTGGATTGTAGTTTGAACTTAGCGCCTGAGAAGTATATGGTATAATCAAAGAACAAACCTAGCTATTGGGGAATCAAATTTGATTTCGAGATAGGTCTGATTGGAAATGATAATTGAAGATTTGACTGAATATCAAGAACAAACCCTAACTATTGGGAATTCTTTTCTCAAATCTGTTGGTTTGAAACAATATAACTCGATTGAACGAGATTAAATCAGAAGATAAAACTCAGATAACTGTTGATTTAATCAAAACCCAAAAGTTTGTTGCTGAATTCAATCAAATATATAAACTCAAATCATTGTTGCAGGTTTCATGGCGCTGGAAGTCACAAGAAGAAGAAGTCTTCTCTCTTTCACCTGTACGTGTAATAATTTGATTTTGTGTTCAAGGGTAATTTTGGCAGTCTAATATGTCGTGTGTTTTTATTCTTCCACCTGTTTACTGTGCTGACGCACCACCTAGGGAGATAACTGACGATAGGAGGTTTCACTAATTTTCAATTTGTAGGGGAGGTATTGCAAATTAGTGATCTTTGGAGGGGAGGTTACGCAAAATACCCCTTATATATACTAGTGGTCTGCCCATGCATTGCGCGGGTTTATATAATCTGTCGTCAATTGCGCCTTAGGGTACTTTGTTTTACCGCACTGTTCATTGTTTGTTAATAACCATATAGTGTTATTGGTTGTTGCATAACTCATTCATAATCCCACTCTTTTGCATGAGTGTCATAATCGTCACATACTCTCGCAATTTTAGCTTGTACCCGTAGGAGTTTTGAGTAGTTTGTTTTATGTTGCTAATGTAAATGGGCTTAATATTTTATGGATACATGGTTACCTTGGCTTCGCAATTGCACATGCTACGAAGTACGTCAGGTAGCCTGATCTATTAAAGGATATCTTTTATAAACAAGGGGGGAAAGAGATATGTATATCCAAATGCTACAATCAAATTTGTTTCGTAACTACATCCACGGTTTAGTTAGTATAGCACGACAGGAAAATACTTGTTAATTTTTATAATTGAATTCAGTTAGTATATATTTGTCTAATCACATAGGCCTATGGAGGCAGCAAAGATTAAACATATAAATACAAAATGAATTTAGTCTTGCATGACATATTTCCCTTGTATTGTATTTGTTAACTCCAGCTGTAACACAGGACAACGCATCAACCAATAACATAGAGTTTTGGCTCTCGTGTATACCTCCTGGTATGCATAGAAGCACAACCCAACAAAGAGAGCTCTCATGAATACTTTTAAACACGCATTTCACCTCCAAAAAATAACATTGATGTACAAATGAATACGTACATGCCACATCGATTAACCTCAGAAGAACCTGAAATCAAAAAAAAAACGGGGAACAAAAAAGAGAAACATAATCTAACTTCGTCACCATCTACCCTTTCTAATTTACACACTCGTCTTCGTCTTGATCAAAAAAGAGAAAAATGGAAACACATATTGTCCCTTTCAAAACGCGCGCAACTAATCTACTACACCAACTACAGACATAAGCATATCATGAATCATAAAAAATAGCTTACTCTATGCATTACAAATAGGATAACTAATAGTGGAATATCAAACTTGCCACAAGAGTAAAAAAACTCGAAGCTTTGGCTTTATAAGAGCAACTTTATATAGGCTGAAGTAAGCACTCGGTGCTTCGGTGACTGAAAGTAGATACCAGGTTATTCCAATGGTGTTAGTGGGTAGCTTCTTTAAGCAGAGGAGCTAACAGATTTCCAATGATGTTAGAAACATGCATAAGGTGGTTTTTCTCAGTTGCGGCTAAACAATTAAGATATCTCTCTTGGAACTGAAAATTTAGAGTTTGAATTTCTAACTGCATTCTCGAGGACAATATTAAATTGGCACTAATGGATCTAAGTAATCTTTTGGCTGCATTAAGAAGCTTTCACTTCAAAATAGAAAAAGATGTGTATCTATATACCTGAACCTGACCTCGAACAGTCTAGCGTTATTCCCACTAAACTTTGTTGGGATCCGTATAATCATGCCCATCATCATCTTCTATGGTGAATCCTCCCAAGTGTCAAAGGAATTCAAATCAACCTACAGAAAGGGACAACAAAGAAATTAGTATCATGATATCCTTTGATACGTGTACTGATAGTTGACTCTAGGTAAGAGGGACCTTTCGCCTTTGCTCAGTGAATAATTGTTCTCTTTTCAAATACTGGTTCTGTTATACTCGAACCTTTTCCCCACCTAATCCCGAAACTCCAACCTTAAACACTGAAGCTTCAGTAGGTAAATACCTTGCCATGTGATATCTGTTAGCAGGCATATTTAATAACTATCAAAGACCGTCGTAGCGAAATTGGGTCGAAGACAAATGATGAAAAGAAATCATGTTATACATATATATAAGTTGTTCATAACTGGATCAAGAATCCATGTAGTGCACAGTGGCAATACATGATCAGGAAAAAGGGAACCGGACGACAAGTGACAAAATGTAATTCTAGCAAAATCTTCATGATTAAATATTCTCTCATTTCCATAAGTTCCTTCAAAATCAAGGATGGAAGGCTTTGGATATCATCAAATTACTTAGTAGTACATACATTCTGAAAACTGAATAACTACAAAAAAAAAAAAAAAACTTGAACATGCATATAAACTTCATACAACAACAAATAGTCACTCAGTTTCTAAACCGTCAATATTTGTTTCATTGAAAGATTTTCCGCTAGGTCGGCTTTTCTCTCTTTGCAAAACCTCCATGAATCTTTTTGCAGTGCTACCCTCACCTGTGAGAACAACGAAGAAGAAGAAGAGGGTCAATGAACCAAATGTGAAATCAATATAACCAAATATTGATTAAGCAACTTAAAATTGTATTTTTTTTTTTGATAAATCTATCCACTTACAGTTGTTCCCTCAGCTTTGCGGGAAAAAGCTTAACATGAAACGCCGTCCAAGAAGTGCTTGTAGGCTTGTAACATTTGTATTGGACATGTTAGTATATATAACTACTACCTTCGTGTAGTCTTTCCGAGACGGTGATGGTATAAGAAAATGATCAAATAAGATAGAAATGTAGACATTCAAATAGAGAGCCAGGTTTATGTGAAGTTATCTGAAGCTGATGGCAGTGAAGATTTGAATGATATGCATATTACAAAACAAATGAGTGCACACAATAGATTACCTGAACAGATAATGTAGGATTGAAAGGACGGCTGAAGCAGATACAATAGAGATTTGTTGTAACAATTTCCATCATCTCAAGCAATACATCATCGGGTCTTGTTCTTGTTGTAGTTTCTTTTCTCTACGATTTGTTTGGCAACTAACCACCCTTAGCAGATGAAGTTCCTTAATTGAAATTCAAACACCAAACATAGGTGAAAGATCACAAAACACCAAGATTTTACATATCTGCAAAAACCTGCACCGAAAACAAAGCTTAAGATAATAAAATCAGGATAAACTAAGAACCACTTATTCTTCATTGCTCCACATCCACATTTCATCTGATTACGACAAACTAATTGATTCACCCAATTAAAATAAAATCTCAACTGGTTTATTCATATATTTGAGAATTAAGAAAATAACAAAAAGAAAGATGAGTGAGTTACCCAAGATCATGAATGAAACATAAATATTTGTTTGGTTCGACTTGCAAAACCCCCATTTGCAAAATCAAAATCAAATATAAGAACATAAGATTATCATTTTATTGAATCAAAATAAACCCATATCCAAGAAGAAGTAAAACCGTCCATTGGTTCAAAATCAAAAGCTACGATCTAAATAACTACACACAAACAAATATCAAACTGAAAGCAAAGAAATTGAGAGAAATCAAATTAAAACATGATTGAGAAGTTGTGTACATGTTAAATCCTTAATGCAAGTTTCAGGGGCCCTGGTGAATCAACTTCCATTAATAATTCCTTAAAACAAATTCAAAATCCTCATATAGACCGAGTATCAATTGGAACAATTAAGCCATCAAGAAAGGTGAATTTCATTCGTAGGGAAATATACTAAAGAGGAAACACAGATTATGTTTCTAATCTTAAAACGAATACTATGGCATAAAAATAAGCATTGCAATTATAATTCTCCCTAGCAAAGGACAAAACAGAAGAAAACAGAAACATCATAAGTAAATAACATATTTGAGAACCCCTGAAACTTACATTAATAAGGATAACTACCCTAAAACCGTAAATCAAATCAGATGAAAACAGCAGAAGATTTGTTTCTTCTCACCAACATCAAAATTAAACGAAGGTCAATATCAATTCTTCTATTCACAACTGTAGAGAAGAGGCGGAGGAAAATAAATGAATAGAAAGGGGAAAAGTCATAGGTTTACAAATACTTTGGGTTGACCGAAGATTTGGAATTATCTGTTTTTTTAGAGTAAATATTTTGGAGGTTTCCCATTGGTTTAAAATGTTGGGTAGGACCAAAAACTCCAAGAGTTGAGAGAACTCCATACTTTCAGGGGCCCTGGTGAATCAACTTCCATTAATAATTCCTTAAAACAAATTCAAAATCCTCATATAGACCGAGTATCAATTGGAACAATTAAGCCATAAAAAAAGGTGAATTGCATTTGTAAGGAAATATACTAAAGAGGAAACACAGATTATGTTTCTAATCTTAAAACGAATACTATGGCATGAAAATAAGCAATGCACTTATAATTCTCCCTAGCAAAGGACAAAACAAAAGAAAACGCAAACATCAGAAGTAAAAATCTTATTTGAGAACCCCTGAAACTTACATTAATAAGGATAACTACCCTAAAGTCGTAAATCAAATCATATGGAAACATCAGAAGATTTGTTTCTTCGCACCAACATCAAGATTAAACGAAACTCAATATCAATTCTTTTATTCACAACTGTAGAGAAGAGGCGGGGGAAAAGAAAAGAATAAAAAGGGGAAAAAGTGATAGGGTTTACAAATACTTTGGGTTGACCGAAGATTTGGAATTATCGTTTTTTTAGAGTAAATATTTTGGAGGTTTCTCATTGGTTTAAAATGTTGGGTAGGACCAGAAACTCCAAGAGTTGAGAGAACTCCCTACTTTTAATCTCAGGCATTTAAAAAACTCTGAAACCATAAGGTTTAATAAGCAGATAAGTTACATGTAGTGCTGGTGTACAATGAATAAAAGCCAACAATCAACGACACAGACCATAACTTTAATCCACAACCATACCTGACCATACCTAACTGAACCCAAGACAATTGCAGCAATGAAGAACAACCTAGTTAGCTAGATCATGAACAAAAGAACCATTACAACCCAACCTGACACGAACCCAAAAACAAAGAACAAAACCAACCTTAGAACACCACAAGATGTAATGGTGTGAAGACTGTAAAGTATTCAAAACAAACATCCTAGCTGAGAAGTCCAAAAGCATAACTAGAACCAACAACCTAACCAAGTCATCCCAACAAAACCAGCGTATCAGAGTCTTCAAAATTGAACCTTGTCTATGCCCAAAAAAAGCCAATTCCAAAATGAGTTGCAATGTATAGTTGGAAGAGAGAGACCACTCCCTTTGAACTATCATAATTGGGTCCAAATCTTGATAGCTCCAGTCCAAACCAGTCGTTGCTCATGCGAGTATTAGTTTTCACCAAACACTCGCAGTCCAGATTAAAGAACATTTACCGCCACTCCTTCATCAAATGTTAACTCCTCAACCGATAGTTTCCATCCTGGCTTCTTAGTAGATGTTGTTGCTGCTGTATTAAATGACCTTTTTGATCTTGTCTTCCTTGTTCTTGGAGTTGGAAATTCATAACCTTGCTGGTGTTGCTTGGAAATGGACTGCTGCCGCCATCTCGTGGTTGTTAATTATGGTTCAATTTCCTTGTTTTTGCTGGAGAAGGTAATGCTGCAAAATCTGAAGAAGATTTTTTTTTTTGTTGAAGCAGTGTTGGACTCCCGGATGGACGACCTCTTCTTGTGTAAATTTTAATAATCGGAGGTGCTTTAGAGTCATCATGTGCATTTGCTCCCGTGGCGTCGTTAGTGCTAGAAGAAGGCACAATGGTTGTACTGACATTGCATTGAGTTGAAGCGGAAGAAGTATCAGATGCGTCAACCGATTCCTTGAGTTTCAGAACTCTATTTTCCTTCTTATGAGTGTAATTTACCAAAACTCTTGGGATCTCATTAATCAAAGACACCTGCCAAAAAATGTTAGCATCTTCATGTTTCATAAACTCGACAATTTTATCGATATACTCTTTTAAGAAGAAACATGGAAGATTTCCCAATTGTGGATCAATGAGGTAATCAAATTATGGATATTGCAAAGACGAGTTCAAGGTAAGATCCAACAGATATGGGTTTTGTGTACGGCTGCCCAGATTCGAAAGTCCATTAGAAGAAACCCGAGAGTTTGAAATTTGTTGTTGAACCCTAACTTTGGATATTGCCACCCCTGTCAAAACAGATTCCTCAAAAAAGAGTTTGTCAGTTCTTTTTTCCTTTTGCTTCCTCAACTTTTGCAGCAGATTCAGATGGCTAGCAGTTGTCGTATGAACATCATCCTTGATCTCGTTTAAGTTGGGTTGTGCAGTAAGCATGGAGATGTTGGATGGTGGAACAATGTGGACCGTGGGAAGCATTTTAGATGGCTTAGTGCTAACTGGCTTCCAAATATTTCCAGCCATGTTGCTAGATATTTTGTTAGGAATTCTTTTAAATCTTGATGATTCAGAAGGAGACATAGCCGGTGACTCGGACTGAGAGTCCAAATCCATGAGCACACTTCTCTGACCTGAATTAGAGGAAGAACCTGGAGAACTGTTAAACATATACTCAAATAGTGAGCCTTTTTAAGGAACTTTTTCGTATTTTCTGTTGCATCTGCATGCATGTTGATATGCATGAGTTGAATTTTCACTTCCCATCCCAGTATTGACCACATGCATATCAGTGAATTGTCCGTTGTCATAAGAAATAGGTTGAGATAGAGACAATTGTAGTGCATCCATGTTAAACCTTCTCATATTAATGTTAAGTCTATCAAAAGGGAATTTTCGAAAAAAACGTGTAAGTCGAGTCATGTCCGTCGTGCAATCATTCTCCACATGATTCAGAAAACCACAATGAAAACAAGTAGCTGGTAAATTTGGGTAAACATACTGCACCCAATTTTGTTTTCCATTAACTTCTACACAAAAAAACAGACATAACTGGATTGGATAGCTGAATTTGAATTCGAGCATGTGGAGGATTTTGGCTAAGCCTAAACTCCAGTCCTATTCCAGTGTTAATAACTTCAATTATGGCCTTTAAATTTTCCAATTTCTTAAGTGAGTCTGGTAGTAACAGAAATTGAACCCAAAAGCTAGCTTTTAAGAAGCAAATAGTAGAAAACTTGAGGGAAATTTCCCAATCCTCAACAAGAAACACCAACCCATTATAAATCCATGTTTGCTGATCTAAAACAGAATTTATGTGTTCAAGCATTTGAAGAGTTACCTGGAAGATGCCCGATTTGTTGCTTGGTTGCATATGCATAATTTTAACTGGACTCTAAGAGGTACAAAGAACTTTATGGAGGTTCAAGTTCGTAGTATTTCCAGAAAAAACTCTTACAGCAACAAACATATTAGGTTGTTCATGCATGAGGTCGCTCATTTTCCATCAAATAATAGATAACAGAATCTTGTTGGTTTCTGTTGTGATTGAATTTTTTTCTTTTGGGTTTGATTCAGTTTTTTTTTTATGGAAAGTTTCTCTTTGTGTTAGATCATTGCTCGGTTGAACCCACTGATATTTGGTTGAATACCATTGATTGGATCTACGGCTTTGGTTCCTTATTGTATTGATATATTGTCTCAGAAGGAAAAATATAATTGTCCGATTGGAGGTCGGGTAGTGATAGTCTTCACGAAGGAGTGTGAAGCAACTCTTGAATTGGAGGTTCAAGGGATTACATGTCCGGGATCACTTTTGTGATTGGAGACGCAGGAATACTGAGGGGGAAGCATTTGATTGTCGTTAACTGGATCAAGTGTTTTAGCCATCGTGACCGAGGTCTGATAGTAGGCGTGTATGGTGTATTAATTCTTAAAAGTATTCATTTTGGTCTGGAAGAGGTCCCAGGGTTTTTCTGCTGGATTGCAGTTTCTCGTTAACAAAATCGTGTGTGTGATTTACATTTCTGCTTTATAATTGTTTATCATTTATGTTGTTTAAATCACTGTATGTTAACATTTACCTTTTTGTAACTTGTATTGATTCCCATTTGTGTGAATTAATCAGTACAAAAAGAGACTTTGATAAATCAACCTTAATTCCGCAAAGGTTGTCCAAAGTTGTCTTATAGGTTGTTGGGAAAAAAGGATTTGGTGGTGTACTCGGTACCCTCGGCTTTTCAAATGTTTTGAATGGCGTGGTCCTTTATTCCTTGGTCTTTTCGAGCTCCTTCATGACGCCTTTCCTCCAGTCCATTTCTTCTTCAAAATTCATCTCTTGCAGCCACGTACTGGGGAATTCTCTCCGATGTATTGCGATTGACCCCTCTTCTTTGCCACTCAGGTTTATTTTCGTTGCCAGTGTAGCCAGGGCGTCGACATGCCGGTTCATAGCTCTTTCCATGTGTCCTAGCTCTACTCGTGGAATCTTGGCCATTTGTATTTGTGCTTCGGCGTGATAAGGTGCAAGGCGCTCTTCTTTGACATGGAAATCACCGGTTGCTTGGCTGGTCACAAGTTTGGAATCTCCTTGAAAGGGTAGATAACCGACTTCGAGTTGCTCCACGAGTTTAAAACCTATTAGAAATCCCTCGTACTCGGCCATGTTGTTGCTGCAGCTAGAATCCAGTTTGAACGCAAACAAGAGCAATTTCTTCTTGGGAGTTTCAAATACTATCATGGCCCCTCCATACGATCCGTAGGATGATCCATCAAAATACATATCCCACGCGCCTTCTTCACTGGCTTCCGCTACTTCTCCGGGAATTTCTTCGTGGATGTCTGCTTCATCGCTTCCTGGGAATGCAGCCAGCAGATCAGCAATAACTTGCCCCCTGATTCCTCGTGGTCTCTGATAATGAAGCCCAAACTCGGATAACTGCAGGGACCATCTCGCCGTACGCCCGGTTAGGTAAGGCTTTCGGCTAGATAAAACATCGGGTTTGCCGCTGAAATGACCACTATTTGGTGAGCCAGCAAATATGGCCTTAGCTTATGAGCCGCGTATATAAGGGCTAGGCAGGCTTTCTCTATCTACGGGTATCTTGTCTCCGCGTCTTTTAAAACCCCGGCTGATGTAGTAGATTGGGAAAAGATGGTCGTTTCCAAAGTCCTGTGCGAGGAGGGCTCCTATAGCTTCTGGCGTATATGCGAGATATAGGTGAAAACGCTCTCCCGGTATGGGTGATCGTGAGACACACGGATTGGCCAGACATCTTTTAATTTGTTCAAAAGCGTTTTGCTGCGCCTGTCCCAGTGAAACGAGCATCCTTTCTTTGGGAGCGAAATAAAAGCTGCCATCATTTGCGATAGGCCAAGTATGAATCTCCGTACGTATGATATATTTCCGAGGAAACTTGTAGAGATACGCAAGCAGGTCAATGGCTATAGACTGGTCAAATTGACAATTACGCCGTATAACGACTTGATTAATTAGATTTAAATGTCAAGCTTAGTAACGAATGAAAAAAAAATATAATCAATAATTTGGATATGATTTTGGTACCATTAGATAAATCTCGAAAAGTTATGCGAAATCGACTATTAGAACACGTTTTTCGGACGCCGGATGAGGAAGATACGACACTTGAAAGACGGAGTTTAAATCAGTAAACATTGGACCCTTGACCGGACTTGACCATTGACCCTGATTTTTGACCCTGGCCAATTTGACTTATAATATACTACATTAACTCTAGGTTACATTAACTCTAGGTTAATTAGACAACTTAATTGTAATTGGTAATATTTATATTTAATTAGTGTTATTTAGATAAGAATTGCATGTGGCTTATTTTAGGACATCCACTTGTCCACATAGGTGGCTTAGGAAATTAATTTAAAATCAAATAATTAATTTATAATCAAATGTTTTGTTAAAGGAATATATATTCGTTTTCTTTCTTTAGCTTCTTCTCGACACATATTTCTTGAGCATTAGAAATGATAGGCCAAGGTAGAGAATGATCAGTTGTTAATGTTTTAGTTTCAAGTGGTTGAGATAGAAGACAAAACGTTGAGAAGGAGAGCAACTGAATCAGTAGATACTTGAGTGGTTTGGTTTCGGTGAACTAATGGGTTTAATAGGAGTATAATTTTAGAGGAGAGGCAGATGTGTACAAACATGCCATGGACCTAGGACAATTTGAGGTAATAATAATGATTTCAACTTTAGTTTCTTCTTGTTAGTGATCTGAAATTATATTATTAGAGCATCTCCAATGGTGTTTGGATGTATATTCTATGTGGAGACCTAAACTATAGAGATTTTTGTGAAATTGGAGACCAATAATTTTATGATTTGATAAGCATCTCCAGTGGTAGTTGTATAAAAGTTGTTTTAATACACTTGTCATTTGGTTATTGAAAGTTAGATTCACAAAATATAAAAAATATTCTTAAAACAGAAATAATTAATGACGTGGGTTTGGATGGGAGGTTCCAAAAACCCAAACTCTCTTCCAAACTCAAGTTTCCACGTCATATCAAATTGTAACTATCCAACAACCACTGGAGATATTTTTTTTCATAGGAGTTTCCAAAATCCTATGTGGCACCATTTTTTTTCCAAACCCAAACACTATTGGAGATGCTCTTAGCTTTCTTGTTAGTGATTTATAATTAGATTATTAGCTTGGTTTATATGTATGATTAGTTAGGTTTGATTGGTATATACTAGTTGTTGGTTGTCTCTGTTATAGTTAGATTTATCTCAAATATTAATTAGTCTAAGATTGAATAAACCAGTTAAGCTTACTCAAATTAATATATGCCATTTCAGTAGATCATTTTAGTATTGAAGATTGAAGATAGAGACTTATGTAGCAGGATTTGGTAATTTTTGGCTAGACTTGGGTTTTTCAATTAGAAAGTAGGAA
>JAJJMA010243573.1:0-12834 GCA_023529015.1 Papaver nudicaule
GGTTTTACCCCCTACAAATGTTGTGTGATTTTGGTCTTCCACTTCTAATGGTATCTGGTTGTAGCCAGAGTGCCCATCCATAAAACTTAATAGCTCATGACCTGATGTGGCATCTACCATCTGATCTATGATTGAGAGTGGGCGTGGGTTTTTTGGACATGCTTTATTCAGGTTGCTGAAATCAATACAGATTCGTACTCCCTTGTTTTTCTTCGGAACTATGACCATGTTCGAGATCCAGTCCGCATACTGAATTTTCTTAATGATTCCTGTTGCAATCATCTTGCTGAGTTCGGATTCCACTGCCTCCTGGTATACGTCTGTGAGCTTCCTCGGTCGTTGCTTGAATGGTCGTGCAGAGGGATTGATGTCCAAGTGGTGGCATGCTAAGCTCGGATAACTTCCCGGCATCTCGCTCATCCTCTATGCGAATACATCTGCATATTCTCGCAATAAGCCTTCCAATTCTACTCGTTCTACTTCTTTCATGAGTGTTCCTATTTTCATAATCTTTGGATCTTCAATGGTTCGGAGATTTATTTCTGTTGTAGGCTTCGTAGGTGTGAAGTTTGGTGTGTCCTAAGTCATCTGGTCGGGGGTCCTTTGGAGCTTCCTTTGCGATTGCCTCGTTGTCTCCTTTACTGACCTGATGTATTTCTCTCTCGGTTACCTCCCTATTCTCATGTCTTCGTCGTTCCCTTCGATTACGCCTTGCGTACATTTTTTGCTCGATATCCTTCTCATGACAGACTTGCGAATCCAAGGTGTCACCGACAATTTCTTTTATCACCCAAGGGGTGGGAAACTTGATCCTTTGATGCAATGTTGATGCTACTCCCAAAAGTTCGTGTAACCATGGTCGCCCTAGTATAGCATTGTATGGTGACTCGATATCCAATACGCAAAATGTTGTGTGTAATGTCATCGATCCTACACATACTGGAAATGATACTCTCCTTTTGGTTTTGATGCTCTGCCGTTGAATTCGTAGATTGTAATGTCATCGAACCAATAGTTTCCCTTTAATTACGATTTGCGAGCCATTTTTCGAGCAAACCCTAATTTCCTTAGATCTACTTTCCAAAAGTGATGGCTTTTCTTAAGTGGACCTTCTTAACTTTTCTAAATTGGATACTATATCCGCGAGACTAATGCAACTTCCTTCCTAATATAACTGTCGAAAAAAATACGAAAATAACTCTAAACCTGTTTAGATGACTCAAACTGCATGTGGGGTTTTTTTCTGAAAATCATACTATTGAATTTTAAGTCGAAAATCCATTGTTATTTCAAAAATTACTTGATCTTGATTGGATCCTTGTGTTTCAAAGCTTAAATTCCTTGAAAGACATCAATCTATCATTATGATAATTTGCTCAAAATTCTTAAGCATGCTAAAGTTTGAAATCTTTAGATACTCAAGGTGTTGGAGCTTGGAATATTGAAAGATAATAGGAAAATTTGAAAACCCTAAGAAAATTTTTCTAAAAAATTCAAAAGACCAACAAAGCTCAAGCAAACCTAAGTTGTTTTAATCAGTCCCTATTTCTAGTGCTAAACTGTGTTGGTACAAAATCTGCTTAAAGACTTTGTATCCAACAACCATAAGGAGAATCATCGAAACCATTCATCTGGGAGTGATCAGAGTACAACAAAAATATATCGAGCTAACTTGAATAAATATTGGGATGAAGGTATAATCATATAACAATAAAATAGATTCAAGCATTTATTGATGTCAAAAGGTTTCTGTAGCTAATTCAACGTGAAATAAATACTATGAACTTGCTGTAAATTTTACTAACCTAGGCCCTTTCTCAAAATATGACACAATACTTAACAAAAAATCCAACCCCTACAAATGAGCTCGAGCTCGCCTTATATAGGCCAAGCCGAGTAGTGGATGATAACTAATAAGACAAAATACTCAATCGTGGGTGTCAAAAGTTGCGGAGTAAGTAGGTGATCTTTCCGAAATGAATTTCGAGGATATTGCTTCTTCGATACCTTTCTATCCGAGGAAAGCATACGAGAACATTGCATCTTCTCTTCCCGTGATCTTCTCTTTTGAGGTCTTCCAAGCTGTCTTCCATTATGCACTTTTCCCGGTTCTTGATGGAGACAACTGACTGTCCTGTGAGACATCATTGGTTTTTATTCCGTGCTTCGCAATTATTGTCTTTATCGTTCATCTTGTACTCCAAGATCTTGATACGTGTTTCGACTGTTTTGCACCCCTACAACCAATCTAGCAAAATAGGGATAAAGATTTAGGGGGAGTTTCGTATCAAGAATGAGTAGGATCACTTTAAGTTTTGATACACGAATTTTAAAGTTGCTCTGATTACTACTCTTTGCACGAACAACATGTGGGTTAATTGAGATTACCCATGTAAGCTCGAACTTGTTAGAGCTGGATATATTGTAGGTGATGTCTACGAGCTTTTCAACATGAGTTAAAATAACACATTAAGACTCAAAGGAGACGATGAAGAATTCAAGAAATCAAGATACATATGGAATATAGCTTAATTATTTTATCTTTTGAATCCATATGTAATATTGGTTTTGTCACTAAAATTGGCAAAGAGGGAGATTGTTAGGTGAAAAGACGAGGGTACCGAGTACTCCACCAATCTTTTATAAGTCAAACCTTGAACGGTTCCTGTAATCAAGAACTCAAGAACAAGATCTCTTTCGTCACTGATTGATTATCACTGGGGAGTCAATACAAGATTCTGAAAGGCTATGTCAACAACCAAGTACGATACTTTAATTATAAATGACAAGTCAAATATAATGCGGAAATAAAGTAAAGTACACACAAGAATTTTGTTAACGAGGAAACTACAAACTCGTAGAAAAACCCCGGGACCTAGTCCAGTTTGAATACTCTTAAGAATTAGGCCGCCAACACACCTACTCTCACACTTCAGACTAGCTGGTGCAGACAATATGACCCTAATACGACTATTAGTCACAAATATTTCCCCTTTGTATACCGACGCCTCCAACCACAGCAAGATGGTCAAGCATATGTACTCCCCTAAACAAACATACGTCCTTTACTATATTTCCTAGGAGTTGCTCCACAGTCCGTCGTGAAGACTATCGCTACCCGACCTCCAATCGGACGACTACAACCTTATGGACAACAACCAAATAGCGGCAGGTCAAATCTCTAGATGATATCCTTGGAAACTTACATATATTTGACCGAAGTCGTTTTACACCAAGAGCGAGGATATTTAAGTTTACTTGGTAATAAACCCCTCGAGATATCGATCAAGGTATCAAAACCAAAACTCCCGAAAGAGCAACCTTGTCGTCCCATTTGGAATTAAGCAAATAGATGGATGCAGTACAATATGTATGACCGTGAAGAACAATGTTCCTGCAATAATTAATCCAATAACATCAATCTTGATTCCACTTAATACCTATAGTTTAGGCACACAAACCGAAAGCGGTTTGCTGACAAATACTGGTTAATAGACAAAGAGTATGTTTTAATCACAATGATCTTGAGCGGCCTTATAGCAGAAGAGAAGGACCATAAAATAAACAAGATCGCAAGGTTTGGTAGACGTGCTAGAACAGAACACAAGTACAATACAAAGAAGACTGGTAAACATAAACTAGTTTCCCGTAAGAGGTACTTCTAGGCTTCTCGATCCCCAAGAGAATACTTGCACTAATCCAGACCGAAAGCAAAAACTTAAAGGTAACTGAAAGAAAAAGTGAATAAACACAAGCTTACAATTCTGAAGAAGAGCTTAGTAGAGGTACTTCTTGGAGAGAAACCACTCCTATTTATATTGGTTAAGGCTTTAGCTTTGAAATGAGGCTAAGTTAATTTCGGAAATTCATTAAAGCACATTTCCAAATTTAGTTCTGAAATACCTCACATAGACTCATATCATTCAATGAGATCTATTACTATGGCATTTTACATTAGTGAAAAATATATTTCAATAAGTGAAAAATATATTTAAATAAATGTTTGGCCAAAAGCATCAAAGCAAATAATACTCAAAAGGTATAATTGGATATTTCATTAATTCGAAATATAGTGCTTACCAAATATGCTCCCTGGGAAAGAACTCATTTCGAAAACGTGTCTTATTGTTTTGAAAATCTCCTTAAGGTATTATTACTTCCAAATGTCGTCATCAGCTTTAATAATGTCGACATCACTTCCTAGGCTTGGCTGGACGAGCCAGAACGATCCTAGGTGGAAGTGGGATCTGGTCCAACGTGGTTCAACGTTCCGCGTAAACGTATCATCACAGACGTGGACAAGCCTTGTGTGTTAATCTTAAGTGAACACGTAGGTTCAAATGACATTCCGAATCATACAAAAAGATATACCAAAGAAAATTACGGTGTATGATTCTTCGAGTGATAGCAAAATGTTGAATCTCCTGAATTCTCAATTTCAATAGATGATCACGTTAGTGATATCCAAGAATTCAAATCAAAACATCAAATGAATAATTAATCAAGTAGTATATTCATACGAAGAACTAATCAAGTACAATATTGATCAGAAATCATGCGTCTACTAACTAGAGCGACGCACCATATTTCTGACTATGACTCAAACCAACTTAGTTGTATATCGAAGATGGACGAATTCAAACTTCAAACTGAGAATATCAAACTATTAATTCATTGAAGCACAAATCAAAATGGTAGAGTTTGAACTTCGAAAATACGCATTCTGAGATAACCAATAATAGGTTTCGAAATCTACATTTTGTTTGGAAGAAACCAATTAAGGTTTCAGATCCTAGATTTAATATATATGACTCAAACCAAGTTTAGGTTCCCAAATCAAGATTTCATATAGCGAAACCAAAATAAGGTTTCGAACTTTAGATTTTGTTTTAACAAAACCTTAGTTAAGGTTTCGAAACAAGAAACACATATTAATCCCGTCACAAATGTTTGGTGTCGAACTTGAGAGTGGTTTCGAAACAAGAAACACATATTAATCTCGTCACAAATGTTTAGTGTCGAACTTGAGAGTCCATGTGGTCAAGAGACGTTTCAGCATCACACCTTTTTTGTCCTTGACGCACAGGTTTTCTTCCCAGTTCACATAAACCTTTAGGAAACCCCAGGGTTTTTTCGACCTTTTAGAACATGGTCAAGACACATTGGTATCGATTCTCAAATCACTGTTAGCCAGCAAACATCGTTTCGAACTCAAGTTCTCTTATTGGTCACAACATTTAAGATACAAAAACCAGATTATGCTTTCGAAATCAAAGTTAAGTTTTACCGAAACTTACATTGAGGTTTCGAACTCTGAAAGTCCATAAGATGAGATAACAGGAATAAGGTTTCAAAATCTAAAAGTATGATATGGCATTCTAGATGTTTATATGTAGAGAATCAAATAAATGATTCAGAACTTCAGTAATCAGAGCCAAAACAATGATGTAGTATTCGAACTCAGAACATTAGTATATCGAGTCTACACAACATAAGTGTAAGTTACAATCTCATCTACATTTAGCACATACAAGTACGTGCCAATCAATTCGACAGAGTCAGACAAGGTAAGTCGAGACACAATACTGTGATGAATTAAATATCGCAATACTACTGAGACAACATCATAACTGTTATATCCAACTCGCGGGTTTTAAGAAAAACCTTATATCACTTAGAGACGAAGAAGAAAAGAAATCTATAAGCAATATAAAACGTCATAAATACAACAACAATATCGCGAGTGATAAGGTGGAGTTATTATATCTCAAGACACATTGATCACAAGTGATCAAGTCATAACGTAAAGCTCAAGCATTAAGTTATGTTTTTGTCTTTTGTACCACAAGTGTAAAAGATAATGGAATCGCGTTATTTAGATTCACTAACCTCTTGAATGTGAAGCCGGATGTCTTCGTTTGATCTTCAATATTCTTCAACTCTTCAAATAGTGATTCAAAATCCTACCAAAATCTTCCACAACCTAAAGCTAACTTAATGAAGTCTTTACCTAATGTGTGTTGCAAGCGGTCGAGTTTTGATCACTAAATTTGACAACTAAGAATGACATACCAACACTTAGTGAGGTTGACCGAGCCATGCTCTAACGATCCCCCCTTTGTCAATTTTAGTGACAAAAACTCTTGACATAGATGAACGAGAAAATGAAAACCTAAGTTCTACGCTTCGAGTTCTTCTACATAGCTTGACAGCACACCAATAGTACCTGCAAAATATGCCAGTCTACAAACAAGATATGTACTATTGAAAAATGACATGATAACCAATACTCTTACTCCCCGTGAATGTAAGTTCAGATGTCTATCAAGTCCGACGTTTTGTTATTAACTGTAGCACAACTTGAAAGTCTACAATGCTAGTAACCAGTAGTAACAACTAGTGTTACTCCCCTTAGTTATTGTTTTTATTCATTTTTCAATATACGTACATGCATTTTTCTCCCCATATGACACTGCCTACTGTCAAAGAGCAAGCACTGAACGAGTCAAGCTATCAATATTTCTCTCCCTTTTTGTCAAAAGAATTGATAAAGGGTCTAGAAAATATCTGGGTTAGAGTTAAATGCTCAAGTTCAGAGAACTCGATTCAACATATAAGAATGATTTCATTCATAAGGGTTAACATTTCGACAAGTCACACAATATATATAAATTAACACAAGTAACCTGTCAGGAAATATAAAAGATATAAGCAAATATGATATATATTCCCTGTAAATTCCACAACCATGCTCCCCTAATGATATATATCTATTAAGCACAAGTTCACAAAAGAACTCTCTCCCGTTGGTTGTCATTCCCTCAGACATGAGAACAACGGAAATATTCTTTGCCAGAGAAAGACCGAGATCTGATTTTTGGATTTTCGAACACGTCCGTAGATTTAAAAAGTTGGGCATAAGTATGTGTTACCACCATAACTCATGGTTATGTAGACAAGAATACATACATCTCAATATGCTGTAGTAACTACTAAAGTAACCGACAATTTCAGTTTGACCGAGCAATGCTCTAGAGGTATTACTACTTTAAACTAGTCCAAGTTGGGCTGTGAATTTTATTAATATGTAGAGATTATTAATATATATATGAAGTATCAATGTCAGACGTTGATAAAAATAATTTGTTTAAAGAATTTTATACGGGGAATGTTGGTTCTAAAAATGTTACGCAAGTGCACGGCTATCGATGAGATAGTATGCAAGTACGGGATCGTTTTGCAGGGACTAAATTATTGCTATTCTCAATTCCTAATAATTAAATACTTAAAGGACATGATTTTTGTGATAATGAAATGAAATAAAGTGAAAAAAAATAAATAATAAAACACTAAGATTTTTTAGACTCCACCACTATTATGCATATTAGATTATCAAAAAACTTTCCTATTCTTCGTTTTGTCTCAAGACGATTTCGGACACATTTGAGCCTCGGATGATAAAACTGTATAATCAAACGGAGTATTGTCAAAATATTAACAATCCTTCTTCACTTGAAAATGTTGGTCTCTAAAATAGAAATCATTAGTAAAGCATGAGGGCACATGAAGAAATACCATTATCATTACCGAACGAGAATAATAGGACCAAAGAAAAGTATTATTGAAACGAATTTTAGTTCGCTAACATACATCATCGGGCTTCCTCGTTAGCCCTTGTACAAAGATTACTCCATTACTAAAAAAAATACAAAGAAAACAAAATACTGCTCGATAATGTCGGCTCTTGGTCGTGAACACGTCCGTATATTTTAAACAGTTGGGCATAAGTATGTGTTCCCACCATACTAAGTTACAAGATACATGATAGATTCAATACATTTTCCGGTGCATTGGTTTGCTTGCAAATCACATGTAGGAAATTGGGTGAATCTAAAGGAGTACTCTAGAGCAGAGTCCTTGGATTATATCTGAGGACATCCACACGTCTAAGTATGGGAAAACTGGCCCAGCCCAGGTACTTCCAGCCGATCCAGTTGAAAACCCTAATTTGGAACTTAATGTGGTTCACGAACCGGTTCGTGTACAATGGCACCGATTTTCCCTCATGTGTCTCAAATCATCGATCTGTACACGTACATTCTGCAGGATTTCACGTACATCGATCTGAACATCCCTTGATTCCAAATCTAGATGGTTCGTGAACCTCTAGTGAATATTCTGCAGGATTTCACGCGGGTTTCAACAGATAACTCCTTATCTCTTAGTTGGACTTGAGCTTATCAGAATATCTTTTGTGGCCCATCTAACAAATCTCAATGAGTCCATAAGATAAAGGTGTTCTCAGGGTCATTGGCTTTCTATCTTGAAGGTTAGTAGGAGTTGTGACATTTTATTGAATTTCTTATATTCTACTTATTTTATCTTTCGAAATAGTCGGCTACTTTAGTAGAGATACTAATAGTGATTGAGATTGTACTCTTGTCACATAACCACGAGTTATGTTGGTATGTGTTCCCACCGTACTAAGTTACAAGACATATGAGATAGATTCAATACATTTTCCAGTGCATTGGTTTGCTTGCAAATCATATGTAGAAAATTGGGTGAATCTATAGGAGTACTCTAGAGCACAATCCATGGATTATAGCTGAGGACGTCCACATGTCTAAGTATGCAAAAACTGGCCCAGCCCATGTACTTCCAGCGGATCCAGTTGAAAACCTAATTTGGAAATCAAGGCGGTTCGTGTACAATGGCACCGGTTTTCCCTCATGCGTCTCAAATCATCGATATGTACACGTACATATACGTGAACATCAGATTCAATGCATTTGGCCTTGATTCGAAATCTGGACGGTTCGTGAACCGTCTGGTGAATATTTTGCGGGATTTTCACGCGGGTTTCAATAGATAACTCCTTATCTCTTAGTTGGACTTGAGCTTATCAGAATATCTTATGTGGTCCATCTAACGAATCTCAATGAGTCAATAAGATAAAGGTGTTCTCAAGGTCATCGAATTCCTATCTTGAAGTGGTTAAGAGCTAACAAACCACTTAGCAGATAAAAGATAAAAGATTTCCAAATGAGATTAACCTAGGGTTTCTTTGTGTGCAAGCCAAGTAACGGGTTCGTATACATGGGCACTTGCTAAATTGTAGCACAATTAATCTATTGCTTTATATCAAAGCAACCTATCTTATTGAGAGATATAAATAGACAATTAAGAGTGAAAACCACAAGCATCAAGCATACATGAAGTTTCTTTGTGGAGTTGATCGTAAACTCTTTGCACTTTGGTGTAAGATTGTTGTGGTAGTCATCCTCTATTAGGTGATAACGTACCTGTGTGGTTGCTATCAGAGTAACCTATAACCTTGGTAACCTGATCACGTTCTTGTCTATTCTACGGTCATTGTCTTTTGCAATAAAGCCATTTAAGAACTGATACGTTACATATATTGGAGAGACATCATTTTGCATTCTAATCTATATCGTGGATCTGGTTCTCTTCTCGTACTTGGTTAGTAACATGCAAGTACTATATCCCATGTTTCAATCCAGCTTTTGTTTAAGTTCACAGTCTTAGGTGGCCAATATGTTTCTCATATTAATGGATAATCACGGAAACTGATAATATTTCCTTTTCACTTGAGACTTCTAGCAAAATCCTTATTAGGGATACCAAACCGATGTATTTTCAAATTATCTTAGACCTCTGGTGCATTCTAAGAGCTTATTTCAAGTTTCGAATTTGAGTTTCACGGTTAATGACGAAGGATTGGTTGGATGAAGTTAATCGTTTTTTTTTAAACTTTTTATTCTTAGAATCTTAATACCTTTTCTTTGTCTTGTAGAGTTATCTCCAGTCTATGACGGTGAGACTGGAAGAATGTAGGGAAAAGCAAAGAGATATACAAAGGAATGGATGAGGCAACGCCAACTACCTTTTGATTTGCAAGAACGTGTTCGACGGTTTGTTCAGTATAAACGGCTGGCCACAAGAGGAGTAAATGAAGAATCTATTTTACATTCCTTACCTTTGGATTTCCGTTGCAAAATTCAAAGACATCTATGTCTTGCTCTTGTGCGTCGTGTAAGTAACTTTTTTGTTCAATAACAAGATAATATATGCACTTTGTATAATTAGAAATTTTGACATCCGTAGTGGTCAAACTTAATTATTACATTATTTTTTTTCTAAAGCAATACTATGTTCCTAGACCCCTATTTTTTTTTGTAGAATCATGCGATTGATATTTGTGGCTCAAAATTTTAATGGTATCTCAAAGATGGCATAGTTTTTCCTATTTTTTTATTTTTATTTTATAAAAATAGTGCTCAATGAATTGTCTATATATTTGCAGGTTCCTTTCTTCTCGCAAATGGATGCTCAACTATTGGATGCCATATGTGAACGGCTAGTCCAATCCCTGAGCACGCTAGACACTGATATTGTCCTTGAAATTGATCATGTTAATGAGATGCTATTTAATCATACGTGGGACTTTAGAAAGTTCCATAACCAACAGAGGAAGGTCAGGATTCTTTAATTCCATCACTCTAAAACCTGGGATTTTTGTGGAGAAGAATTGCTGACGTGGGCATTGATGCCCAACTCTAGCCTCAACCTTCCATCATCGGCTCGTACTGTAGGTTGTCTTAGTGAAGTCGAAGGCTTTGCACTCAGAGCGGAAGATCTCAAATTTGTCGCGGGTCAATTCAAACGACTTTATAGTAAGAAACTCCAACATGCTTTCTGAAAAAGCAGGGGTACCGAAATACAACCAACTTTTCGTTTGGGCTCGTGAGTCTTATGGTAAGATATGGACGATCTCAAAAATCAATATCCAAATATGATAACCGGAGTGAGATCACAAGTAATAGGTCCAACTCAAGATAAATCTTGGTAAATCCCCTGGATGGATTATAGACCAACTCGACGGTTATTAATAACGTACTTCTTTTGTTTACTTTAATTATATATAACCAGAGAATATAATGCGGAAAGTATATTACACAAGACACCAGAGATTAACGAGGAAACTATGACGTATAGAAAAACCTCGGGACCTCGTCCAGATTGAACACCACACAATACTAATCGTCTACAAACTTTATCCTACTATAAAACTTCGGTCTGGGATTTAGCAGAGACCAACTCAAGCCCTCCAAACGAATTGGCTATTGTCGCACTCCTTACGCCTCTAAATCCCCCACAGATCGTCACACACTTGATTCCCATAGATGACGTCCTTTACAGGCCTAGGAGTTGCTTTAACCGCTGTTAAAGGCTAGTGTCAATAATTCCGGCTTTGCAACCTCAATTATCAACAGTATGTTTGAACTGTCCTCTTCAGTTTGACATACAAAAAGTGACTTCCTTCGGATTGCTCCAGGTCATACGGAAATCTACTTTACGCGGAGGCTGACAAGTAAACCGTGTAAACTATGCCCAACACGTCTCTACCACAGTTGTAAAAAGAATCACTTAAGAAACTTATACAACTGGAGCTAACTAGGTATTACAACACCGAGTGCAGCCGTGCGTTGCTTCCTTTCAACCTTGTATGTAACGTATCAGTTCTTGAATAACCTTATTGCAGAAGAGAAGGACTATAGAATAGACAAGAACGTGCTCAGATTACCAAGGTTACATGTTAATCTGATAACAACCACAAAGGTACGTTATCTCCTACCCGTGCTTACCAACTCTCAAGAAAAGTCTTTATAGTCGTTAGTTAAATCCCAAAGAGGAATTGTTACCTAATAGAGGATGACTATACCACAACAAGGTTACACCTAAGTGTAAAGAGTTTACGATCAATTCTACAGAGAAACTTCACGTATGCTTAGTGCTTGTGGTTTTCGTTCTTTAACCTTCTATTTATAACACTCAATTAGAAAGGTAGCTTAGGAATAAAGCAACTAGTTACTTGGCCTACAAGTTAGCAAGTGCCCGTGTAAACGAACCCGTTACTTAGCTTGCTCACAAAGAAACCCTAGATTTATCTCAATTGGAAATCTTTAAACATTTATCTGCCAAGTGTTTTTTTATCTCACAAACACTTCAAGATAGAGATCCAACAAACCATAGATAATCTTTATCACATTGAGATTCGTTAGATGGACCACATAAGATATTCTGATAAGCACAAGTCCAACTAAGAGATAAAGGAGTCAGAAGTTTAACCCACGTGAAATTCCAGAAGAATATTGTAGATGGTGAAAAATGGAGAAGGGATAAAATCGTAAATCTCCTTATGTTATACCTTTCCAAGAAGCGATTGCCTACTCAGGCAGATCTCTATAGCTCTACGAGTTCCCTCTTATAGCCTCCCGGGTGGAGAGAATGATATCGTAGTGCAATTGCCTATTCAGGCACATCTCTATAGCTCAGAATGCAACCCGTTCTACGAGCTGAATAAACTCTCTATGAGTTCTCTCTTATAACTCCCGGTAGAGAGGATGATATCATAGTGCAGTACTCATAATCTCACCAGCACATTAAACCCATTAATCTGCTTCATGTCGACGTCGCCTCGAATTCCTCGGCATCAGAACCAGATCATTATATGGTACATGGTGAAGAGTTAACAGAAACGCATCCTCATGGATTTCCTTTTAAAGATACGACTCGACATCCGAGTCTTAATGAAAATCTCAGGAATATCGAAGCTCTAGGCCTATCCAGAGCTCTCTGAGAAGCATACAACAGCCTAAACAGGCTTAAACAGACCACACCCTAAGCTCATGATGGTCTAATATACCATGGACAAGCGCGCCATGACTTCAGGCACATTGTAGCCCAAACACATGCATGAGCCATAGCGCCAGTGCATGCATAGGCACTCATGCACCATAACACAAGTAC
>JAJJMA010243605.1:0-20231 GCA_023529015.1 Papaver nudicaule
GATGGATTTGATACCTCGAGTACTTATGCAGATTTTCAACTCGTACACCCCTGCTATCATTGTACTTTCTATTGTCATGATACTTTCCATCTCCGAATTTACCTTTGTTCCCATAGCGACCGTTATCCTCTTGTCTTCCTCGCTTCGACGGGTCCCCAAATTGAGTATTCATTGCTTGGCCTCGTTCTTCAAGCGACAAGTTGTTTATTGAGTGGACTTGTTTTAAAATTGTTTCCTTCCCCAAGGCTGCTTGTTCTTTGATTTCCTCCAAGGTAATTCGCTCCTTCTGGTACTTTCGGAGATCTTGTAGCGTCTCGAGGTTCTTTGAGAAAAGCCTATCATATAGAGGGTGATCTTTATCCAGAGCGTTGAGGAATGCTCGTACTTTGTCCTTTTCCGTAGCTCCATTTCCCACCTCTACGCATTGTTCGGTCCATCTGCTCGTCAGACTCTTGGTTGACTCTCCTGGTCGTACCCGAATGCTGAATAGTTTCTCCACCCCTGGCTTGGAGGAGTTGTTGTATACAAAGTGCAGTATAAAAACTTTGGACAGCTCCTCAAAGGATGAGATCGAGCTGGCTGCGAGGTTATCATACCAAGCAAGGGCTTCTCCTTTCAAGCTAGAGGGGAAATATTTACAGAGCACCTCATCTCTATCAGCGTAAGCCAAAAGACTCGGAGATACATTTTGATATGCACGGTCGGGTCTCCCGAACCATCAAAAATTGATGTGAAGGTGGGCATAGTGCACTTTATTGGAATTGCCATTGAAAGGATTTATGGGCTTAAGGGAGAGCGATTGACATCATTCATGGCTTGCGTGAGTTTAATCCTATCACTTGATTGAATTCGATTGTCAAAAAGTTCTGCTCGGAGTGCCTTGATCTGATCCAACATTACTTGCTGTAGGGCCCTAGCTTCGGCGTCCTTCTTTGTTTGGTTATCTTTGCTGAGTATCTGTGTGCTTTCCTTTGTGTGGGCTCCTGGTTCGGTCCTTTTGCTTGATACCGTGATTCCCTGACCTTTGCTGGTGCCCTTGGTCTTGATTTACGTTTTGGATACGGAGTGTTCCTTTGATTGAGATACATTGTTTGGACGAGAGTGCCCTTCGCTGCCTCCTCTGTAGTTGGATGCTGATTTTTCTGCCACCTTTTTGTTTGCTTCGGCTAGCTGCTTTTTTAGCTTTTTTATTTTTCTGTTTTTCAGAGTTAACTTTCTAAATCGTGCAGCTCTCGCCGTATTTTCTTCGGTAGGCTGGTGTTCGGGCATGTCATTATCAGGGTCGGCCGCTTCGTCCTCTTCTTCATCGTTTTCCCCATTTTCTTCTTGTATTTGCTGTTGGGGTGGTTCTTCAGCCTCTGGGAATCCCTCTCCCTCTGGACCTAAGTCCTCTACATATACTTCGTCCTCGTTTACTGGTTCTCTGTGTTGGACTGTGCTAGCCGCCACCTCGGGGGATAACCCTTTACTTGTTGAAAACCTAGTGTAATGCTGTCTCGAGGAATCGGTCCCTTGCTTCGAAGATCCTACTCGCTGCTTTGGAGCCTGGTCAGATTTTGAAGCCATTCTGGTTGTGACCTGTCAGAAAACAAAAAACCCGTGAGGTCCAAGGCGGCTATTGCAGTGCACTGTGTCGGCCATGTAAGTATGTACACTGCAACGGTTTTATCAGGCGAATTCTAACGTAGGTTGTATTCGCCCCTTTTTAGATATATCCCTAACTGCATATATTGTCTTTTAGCAAAAAATATCTTTCCCCAATGGTTTCTTTTACGCAAGTTTATTTCCAAATATAACAGGTAATTTGAAACCCTAAAATAGATTTACACACACATTTTTATAACTAGCCTCCATTTTAAAGCATACAAGATGAAAATCAACTACCATTTTTGAAATCAATTCAGCCATACCAAGGTTTGAGCCCCTGAGTTGATGACCTTTCCATCTGATGATTTGCTCAGAAAAACCCTTGAACATGCTAAAGCCTTTAAGGATCTTTAGACGTTTAAGGTACTGGAGCTTCTTTTTGAAAAACAAGCTTTGGAAATCTTTGAAAATGATGAAATCTATGAAAAATTTGAAAACCCGAAAATTCACAGGCAAACCCTAAGTTGTTTTAATCATTCCCTGTTTCTAGCGCCAAACTGTACGAGTAGAAAATCTGCAAGCCCTCAGATCTACTCATACATACAGTTATTTAACATGATTCAGTGGTACGAAGATCCTAGAACATTACCGAAGATATACAAAGACAATAATCAAAGACCAAATGTATAAAGATTTGTATTTCAGTGTTGTGACTACATGGATAATGATCCTAAGGAGCCAGAGGAGATACATACCTAATCCCTCTCTTGCCGCTTTGGTTTCACCCAAAAAAATCCAACCCTTACAAAGTTTTCCAAGCTCGCCTTATATAGGCCGAGCTTGGGTGGTTTACAGCTAATAAGACAAGAGACTCAATCGTGGTGGTGTCAGTCCTTGTTGAGTAAGGCGGTTCCTTCGGTGGTGCTCCGAAGTGTGTTCTGGGGCTTCGGTCCCTTGGTGCGGTCCGAATCCCTTTCTTCCGAGTCTTCACTCGTCGTGTTTGGTCTCATCCTTCTTTGGTTTGGTCCGAGGCTTCGCTGCTGGTTCCTCTGGAGTGGTTTCCGCTTCTTGGATTTACGACACGTGTCCCGAGGGGTTTTTACCCTCCACAGTGATGGTGCAAGAATTGAAAAACCGAAGATTATGTTGATGGTGATGACTGGGCATAAAACTGAACCAAACCAAGCTATGCGCAGCTCTATATACACTATCACCTTGCAACGTAAGCTGAATAAAAAACAACCGAGAAACTTAAGATAAGATAGCATTCCAATTAAATAGGACACTACTTACTGGTGTACCTTCGAAAGTTCCTGAGCGCGCCAACCATAAAGTCAACAAATCCAAATAATATCGAATACTATAATTTTCTTTCTTCTCCCAAAAGCTCGTCGTACTCTCCACGTAGCCTAGCTCATTGGCTATGGTAGAAGGCTCCATATGAGTTTTTTTTCCCTGCTACTTTAATGTTGTTCCGAGCTTCAAAGTTTCCAACAGTTGGATGAAAATATTATAATTCCCCCGTCCCACATTAATTGAGCTACTTCTTTTTCTTTTTAGCTTATTACCCGTAGTTGCAGATATGGTCCCCACAGGACTGATAGTGATTCTCGTGCAATGAGAGGGACAAGATCCGGTAGCGATAATTATAGAGATGATATTACTGGCATTTTGTGTGGTGTGGCTAGCAGATGTAGATGCTAAACACTACTGATGTTTTTGTGAGTAGTAGCACCATTTGTAGCGGATGAGATTGTGGTGTTAGTGGTAACACTTGGAGAGTTGGCATTCTCTGAGCTCTGCCTCCTACTTTCAACCATTTTTTTATAACCAAGATAATGACCTCCCATTGTGGTCGCCATATGTTTTAGGTGTAAAAAAATTAAAAGAATATGAGGGGTAAAGTGTGAAGTTGTATTGGTATTCGAGAGGTCAAGATCGAGCAAGACTCGCCTAAACCAAGAAATGGTCGTACGAGTATTGCTTCAGTTACAAAAAGAGGAAATAGGGTTGATTTAAGGGAGGGAATCGTTGTGTTACCACAACAATTCAAATCAAAAGAGATGAAGAAGAACAAGTAACCTCTGCGTTAGCAGCTAATTGAATTCACAATATTCTAAATTACTTCTCAACTTCTCTCTCACAACAACGTATACCTGAGAGGAGAAAACCCTAACAGACATGTGGTGTAAGCACACCAGACACACTAAAAACAAGATAACAAATTATAACTGAAACAAAAGGAAAATGATAAGGGCTAACAGAAATACGAGGTACCCCTTAATAGACTCAGCTAATACTAACAGTAACATAGTCAGGTACATGACATTACCCCCTTCTTAAAACAATCCTTGTCCTCAATTAAAGTCAGGAAAATGGGATGCAATGTTACCAGCATCCTCCCAAGTGGCTTTCTCAGCTGTGGCATTAGACCATTGAGCAGCTGTTGTATCTGATGTCTATCTCTATCAATATATCTGTCAGAGATGACTCTTTCTGGTTGCATAATGATTTTACCTTCATGATCAACCACAGGTAAAACTGGAGATGGAATATGAGATAGTCCAATCTTCTTCTTTAACTGAGAAACATGGAAAACAAGGTGGATTCTAGCTGATGCATGGAGTTCTAATTTATAAGCCAAGTTGCCTACCTTTGCAATCACTGGAAAAGAACCATAATACTTTGCAGCAAGCTTAAGATCCTCAAGGATAAAGAGACTTTCCTGTAAGGTTGTAGTTTCAAGTACACCAAATCACCCACTTGAAAAACCCTGGCAGTTCTCTTTTTATCATCAAATAAATACATTCTCTCTTGTGCTTTGTGTAGAGAATCTTTAAGATTTCTAAAATTGTATCTCTTTGCTTGAGGTAATCCTCAACAGTTATTACTGAAGTGACAGCATCATAAGGAAAAGCAAGGTGTGGAGGAGTGTACCCATATAAAGCTTGAAATGGACTCATCTTAATGCTGGAGTGGAAAGAAGTATTGTACCACCATTCTGCAAGCGGTAGCCATTGAAGCCACTGTTTAGATCTTTGGCTGGTCATACATCTAAGGTAGCTTTCCAGACAAGCATTGACTCTCTCAGTCTGGCCATCAGTCTGGGGATGATAGGTTGTACTCAATCTCAGTTCAGTGCCCAATAGGAGTGTCAATAGATATCCGATTATGCGTTATTCGTTCAGTATTGTTCCGTTAATAAAGGATTTTATCCGAAACTTATTGGAACGGATATCCGTTACCGCTAGTTAACGGATAATAACATGTTAACGGAACGGTAACGGTAGAGCATATACCCGATCCTTTAAATATCCGTTCCCGTTAAGGTAAAGTTTTTTTTATATAATTTCACATAAACCTAGCTAAACTTTTTGCATTTCCGTTTATTTTTTGAACAAGTAGTCTACGTAATACTACTAGTTTGTTGAAATTCTTACTTGATTTTTTTTTTTTTTTTGGTATTACAAGATTGCAAATTTCAACAAAGTATTGTTTGTTTATATATAATTTAAAAATATTAATGAAACGGATAATTAAAGGATATTATCTGTTATCCGTAAATATTAACGGAACGGATACATAATGAATTTTTACTATCCGTCGGATAATTAACGGATAACGGATATCCGTTAAAAATTAATGCAACGGATACGGTATGATCAATATCCGTTTTGTTAAGTACCGTTGACAGCTCTAGTGCCCAAGGCCTTAAATCTTGCCAAAAATTGCTGGTGAAAACCTTATCTCTAACAGAAATGATTGAAGCAGGAAGACCATGCAGCTTGAAGATATGGCTGATGAACTCCTTAGCAACAGTAGTGGCAGTATAAGGATGCTGCAATGGAATAATGTGATTGTACTTTGTTAATCTATCCACTACCACCAGTATAACAGATTTCCTGTCACTCGTTGGGAGACCATCAATAAAGTCCATGGAGATGTGTTGCCATGCTTAATTTGGAACCTGTAGTGGTTGTAAAAGGCCACCAGGGTGGGTATATTCCCTTTTATGTCTTTGGCAAATATCACAAGAAGAAACCAGAAGCAAAACATCTTTCTTCATAGCAGGCCAGAAGAAATAAGTTCTAGCTCCGACATAGGTGGCCTGAATGCCAGAATGACCACCCACAACTGAATAATGCACTGAAGCAAGAATGACTGACCTAACATTGTTATTCTCACCCACATATATTCTACCTCTATACCTCCAGATACCAGCATGGTAAGTGAAGTGTGGAACATCATTGACTAATAGTTGAGAGATAATGTGATGTACCTTATCATCATGATTGTAACTTTCCATGACATCTTGAGCCCACAATGGAGTTGAGGCAGCTAAGGAATTGCAAGCAACAACAAGATGGGGTCTTCTAGATAAGGCATCAACAACCTTGTTCTCAACACCCTTTTTGTATTGGATTTCATAAGCAAATCCTAAAAGTTTGACAAGCCATTTTAGTTGTAAGGTTGTATTGATTTTTTTCTCAAGAAAATATTTGATACTCTGGTGATCAGTCTTGATGATGAAATGTTGGCCTTGCAAATAATGTTTACACCTAAGTACAACCTGCACTATTGAGAGCAATTCCTTCTCATAGGTGGACATTGCACAAGCTCTAGGACCCAAAGCCTTACTGTAGAAAGCAATTGGTTTCCATTTCTGCATTAGGACTGCACCTATGCCCTTGTCAGATGCATCAGTTTCGAGTGTAAAAGGTTTGGTGAAGTCAGGAAGTACCAATACAGGAGTGCTGGTCATAGTTGTTTTCAGTGCTAAAAAAGCTTCAGTAGCTTGAGGAGTCCAATCAAAAGCATTCTTCCT
Source organism: Papaver nudicaule (assembly GCA_023529015.1). NCBI lineage: Eukaryota > Viridiplantae > Streptophyta > Magnoliopsida > Ranunculales > Papaveraceae > Papaver > Papaver nudicaule. The sequence continues at coordinate 6,413 of JAJJMA010243605.1, forward strand.
CAGAAGGTCAGATAGTGGCTTGCTAAGAATACCATAGTGCTGAATTTTTTTTCTGTAATACCCTGTCAAGCCTAGGGATCCCCTTGAAAAAGCAGGGATACCGAGATACACCACCAACTTTTAGTTTTCGTGAACCTAGTTGATTATGGTTGTTTGAACGATCTCACAAATCAATATTCAAACAACAACCTGAGTATAGTTCAAAGAACCGAACCCTAACAAGAACGTAGTTCTCAATAGAGACGGATTCACTCAAAGGTTATGAATCAACAAACTTGCAATTACTTCTATTATATAGATCAGAGACAATATAATGCGGAAGGGAAAAGTAATGCAAGACACCAAAATTTTGTTAACGAGGAAACTGCAAACCTAGCAGAAAAACCCCGGGACATCGTACAGATGTGAACACCCTTAGTATGAACGGTATACAGACGCTAGCCTACTCTCAGACTTCGGACTGGACTGTATCGAGACTGAATTCACCCTACAAGCAATTCAGCTATCAATGTGCTCCTACGCCTCTTGGCTCCCGCAGTAGCCTACATACTTGATTCCCCTAGCTGACGTCCTTTACAGGCCTAGGAGTTGCTCCACTTCCCTTCGTGAAGACTAGCGCTACCCTGCCTCTAACAGGACGCCTAAAAGTATCCAAGTGATTAAACGAGAATACGATTGTGATTTCCTTTAGACTTAAAGTCAAGGTTAATGGAATCGATATGTTGAATAGGGCATTGATCTAGCCTAAACAACTTTACCTCCGAACGCGTGACGAACTTAGTATGAAACCTAGTTCGTGAATTGCGTTTGGGAAATTCTAGGGTTTACGATACAAGATCTACCTTACGAAGTTTCTATCAAATCTTGGTCGTGATAAGATTGAAAGAATTCAATCGACCCAAGATACATGATGGAATTTTACTTCCGACCTGTGTTTCACGATCCTCAAGTGAAGTCTTTTCAATAGTCGTAGTCCTAAAAGGACTTCGAGATGACGACCAACCTTTATGCAAGGATACACAGATGTGTAGAGGATTAAGATTATATCTTGCAGAAGGTCGTCTATTTATAGTGATCACCAGGGGAGGCTTTGCTTAAAGTTTAAGCAACTTTGAGTAGGTCTCAAGCAAGTTCCGGAACTAGGAAAGTCTATAGCTTGAATACCCATTCTCAATCTTCTAAGAACTTTGGACTAAGCCAACAGTTAAAGAAGACTCAACCTTGTTCGAAGGTTCGCGACTTCTGGTCCAATGCTTGTTTGGACATCGCTTTGCGACTTCTGGTCCAAATACTTAGTTTGAACATCGCTTGGATTAAGTTGTTGAATTCCATGGGCCAAGACACGACATGTCCGAGAACAAATTATGTCTAGACCGAAAATTTCAAGATATGAAAGTTATAAGTTTTTGCATGGCTTATGTGAACGCGTACACAGAGCAGTCCTTCGATTCAGGAGAATTCAGGAGAATTCTTGAACTTGTATGTACGCGTTCATGAACGCGTTCATACAGACTTAGCACGTTCTCTGAAATCCCAAAGGTGGTTATATGTTACATGTACGCGTTCATATAAGCGTTCACCGCTGGGGTTGTTTTTCAAGAGACAACTCAACATACTCTACCTATATAAATTATCACAAGAGTGACAAATGCAAAGGCGAAAATCCTAGAATGCCTTCGGATCATATAAACAACATCATAGACTATTGGTATGATTGAAATGGTAAAAACGATACGGAAAGGGAATACCTTTCAAACCTTCAGCGAGGACGTTATGATTTATCAAGTAGTAAGCTTCGGTCTTCGTCTTCATCAGTCTTCGTCTCGATTACCTAGAACTATCCTAGTCTGAGTTGTAGAGTAAACTTATCAAGGATTGTGTTTTTGTCTCATAAACTTGACAACTGACTTGAGATAGCAACATCAGTGGGTTTCAACCGAGCAATGCTCTAACACCCCTCAACTCTCTGATGGAAGTAGGTAATGGCCAACTCACCATGGAAGCAATCTTTGAGGGATAAACAACCACTCCAGTAGCAGTGATTATGTGTCATAAATATTCCAACTCATGTTGACCAAAACAATACTTAGAGAGCTTGGTATAAAGCTTATGAAGTCTCGGCAGCTCCAATATGTAGTCTGCAAATGGTTAATATGTTCTTCCAAACTCTTGCTATAAACCAGTACGTCATCAAAAAACATAAGGATGAATTTTCTCAAAAATGGCTGGAAGATATCATTCACGAGAGTCTGGAAGGTAGCAGGTGCATTAGTGAGCCCAAATGGCATCACTTTGAACTCATAATGGCCTTGGTGAGTTCTAAATGCAGTTTTTGGGATATCAGGAGTATTTACCCTGATTTGATGATAACCAGACCTTAAATCAATTTTGGAGAAGTATTGAGCACCATTTAGTTCATTTAACAACTCATCAATGATATGAATGGGAAATTTATCTTTAATGGTAATGTTACTGAGTCTTCTATAGTCAACACAGAATCTCCATGTGTTGTCCTTCTTCTTAACCAATAACATAGGAGATGCAAAAGGACTACGGCTTGGTTGTATAATCCCAGAAGCTAACATTTCTCTGACCAATTTATCAACTATAGACTTCTGGATATAAGGGCATTTGTAAGTCTCATATCAGGTGGTTCCACATTGGGTTTGAGAGGTATTGTATGATCAAGAGATCTTTGAGGAGGTAGCTGAGTGGGTTCAGAAAAAAACATCATGGAAATCAGAAATAAGGGAGGAGATAGGAGGTGGTAAAGGTGTAGTAGGGGTAAAAGCTGAAATAGAAAATAATTGACTAATAACCCCATGAGTATGCTTCTGAAAAACTTCTTAACTGCATTACCTGACATTAACATGAGTGACTGAGTATTTATAGCTCCAACCAAAGTGATCTTCTTGCCCAAATGTTTGAAAGAGATACTCAGCTTAGCCATATTTAACATCACGTCTCCCAACTCTCTCAACCAGTCAGAACCTAACATCATATCACAACCACCAAGTGGAAGCAATCTGATATCACCAGTAAACTTGTGTTGCTGCACAGTTCAATTTAAGTTGGTGCATAGACCAGCACTGACAGTTTTGTCTCCATTTGCAACAGTAAGCAACAAATAAGGAGTTTGATGTATCTCACCTTTGAGTCTCTTGGCTAATTCAGAAACCAAGAAATTGTGAGTACTACCAGTGTCAATTAGGATAGATATAAAATGCTTTTCAAGAGCACCAGGAATTCTGATAGTGTCACCACTTCTACCACCAGTCAAAGCATGAAGAGAAATTTCCATGTCAGTCTCAACAGGTATAGTAGTAGCATCATCAGATGGTTCTTCCTCTGTACCCAATGACCCTTCAGAGGTATCTTCTCCTATCATTAGAGAAAATTGTGGTCTCTTAAAAAAGACCAGGTTTATATTGCTCATCACAGTTGTAGCATAAACTTTTCTCCCTCCTAATTCTCACTTGTTCTGGGGTAAGTTTCGTAGAAGAGTTAGGTGAGGATGAAGTAATAGGTGAAGTAGAAGGTGTTTTAAGAATTGGTGTAGGAATATATAAAGGCTTAGGTGAGAATAAGAGATGAGTGGGTTGACAAAGGTTATTGTAAGTGGAACTGAAAGATCTGGGAGGTGGCTTAGCTAAATTCTGTTGGAAATTGAAATTTCGCTATTGCATTCTAGCAAGGGAGAATGCTTGCATGAGTGTGGTTGGATTGAACATTTGAACAACTTTTTGTATCTCATCTTTCAAACCACCAATAAAGGTATCAATGAAAAATTGTTCCGACAGATCTGGGTGTTTACTAAGTAACAAAGTCTTTAGGCGCTCAAACTGGTCAAAAAAAAATCATCAACAGATGTAGTTTGAGCTAACTTATTAAACAAGCCTACAATATTTTCATTAGCAGGATTCTCAAATCTAGCGCAAACACCAGTAGATAATGTTGTCCAATTAATTTCTTTAAGATGTAAAATTAGACCACCAATTTGCAGCTTTACCTTCCAGATGCATAGCTGCTAGTGCGGCTTTCTTGGACTCCGCAGTGTTGTTGAGGTTGAAAAAATGATCACACTTAAGTACCCACGTCTTTGGATTATCACCATCAAATCTTGGAAAATCCAGTTTAAGCAACCTGTTGTTGATGTTAAACTCGAAACCCTTATGATGAGAAGAGTGTTTGTTCTTGCTGGTATTAATTGCTCAACCGAACCGGAATCAGTACCAGGAGAAGAAGGAGATCCTTCTGAGTCCAGATGAGATTTATGTCCAGAAGAATTTTTTTTGAGCAATTCTTGTACAGTTTCAGTTACAGTTGTCTTAAGAAACTCTCTCATTTCATCCCTTGTGACTGTTTTTTCTATCTTCTCTTCCAACAGCTTCAGATCTGCTTTAGACACCATGGTTTTGAGTTGAAGAGATATGTTATCGATCTCAATTTGTTGTTTATTACATTTATCTGTTAATTCCTTTGTAGTAAGCGGGTTGGTAGAACCTCCCATAGTGAAAGGATGAACTGCTCCTGATACCAAAATGTTGTGTTACCACAACAATTCGAATCAAAAGAGATGAAGAAGAACAAGTAACCTCTGCGTTCGCAGCCAATTGAATTCACAATATTCTAAATTACTTCTCAACTCCTCTCTCACAACAACGTATACCCGAGAGGAGAAAACCCTATCCACTCTAAACCACTCGATAACAGACACATGGTGTAAGCACACCAGACACACTAAAAACATGATAACAAATTATAACAGAAACAAAAGGAAAATGATAAGGGCTGACAGATATACGAGGTACCCCTTAACAGACTCATCTAATACTAACAGTAACATAGTCAGGTACATGACAAGAACCCGAGAAAGATGAAATCAGAGAATTTGCTATAAATGTTGTTGTAAATTAAGTTGCTAAAATAATGCTTAAGTAAAGCTAGGATGGATATTCAATTCTCACTAGTATATTGAATGTTGAATGAGATGAATGAATTAATTGTGAATGAGATGATTTCCAAACTGGTCGAGTGACCTATTTATAACAATAAAATTCCAATTGATCTCGTAAGAAGTGGAAAAGTGGGAGAGTGGAGTGAGTGGTAAACGTGTTAAGAATCTTACGCCTGATAATTAGGAAAAGACTAACAAACAACCCACGTTCACTTCCCATTTTCCTAGCAACGTTCACACGACTTGGTTTCTTTCCCGTTGAGTGATTGTGCCGATGCAATCACACGTGTCTTAGACCGCCAAACCAAAACCCTAAGTGATATCCCCCCATGTAACTTGCTTAATTCTTGTAAGAATTGTTTAATATTTGTTAAGTCAAAACCTGACTAAGTGCAATTCGTACCATTTAATATGTAGGTAAACATAGAACTTTGCATGAAAAACAGAGAGTTAAGCGATAAGCTTGTGTATCTCTTTTGGGTTTTCTGGAGATATGCCATTCTCTCGGAATAGTCTAAGGATTGAGCCAGGCAATCACCGTTTAGACCAGAAGAATAGTCTAAAGATTGAATTGTGGAACCGCCATTTAGACTGAGGGGATTTTAGCAACCCTTTGTGGCAATGGTCAAGTAAGTATGACTCTCTGTATGCCATAAATATAGGAATTTAGCTTGTGGCGTATAGAGCACTAATTTCCTGAGTAGTAGAGACATAAGAATGCCTAAAAAATAGTAATAAGTCATAGCTATGAGCCACGATTAAGAAATATAGCACTGCTTATAAAAGCAAGTCCATAACTAGGAGAAAAGTTAGGATGCGGGTACGGTAGCAACCAAGGATGGCCATAATGCATGAACATTACACCAAGGTACCAATTCAAGTCCTAAAAAAGCAGGCCAAAGTAATGGTAGCATATCAATATGGCGCTAATGCATGACCGAATTTTCAAGGACGGGCCATGATGCTAGCCCATGGCCAAATTCCTAGACAATTTACACGTTACTTAGTCCAAAATTCACCTTGATCGTCCCACATGCTCTAAAATCGAGATCTTTTAGTATGTTATAGGAAACATACAGAGGAACAACTTTCATGAAGGAAGTTTTTCCTAATTCCTTACGGATTGGTACATTTTTTGTGTTCTTTACAATACTTTGTAATCTGTCAGATTTTCGAATGTACCTAGGAAAACATGAATATCATGAAACCATATCTTAAATACAAGGGAGTGGGAATGGCACCAAGTTATGCCTAAAAATAAGGATGCAAGCATGGCACCTAAAAATAAGGTGCAAGCATGGCACCATTCGGCTACGACATTAGGTCATAGTTGTTGTGCTTTTGGGATTTGGCCATGGCACTAGGCCATGGACGTGAAAATAGGATTCGACCATGGCACTAGACCGCGGCCGAGATAATTTTAGGATTCGGCCACGACACTAGGCCATGGCCGAGATAAATTAGGCTTTAGCCATGGCGCTAGGCCGTGGCCGTGTGGCGTTAGGGTTTGGCCATGGCCAATTCTTTATCCCGTTTTTTTAAAAAAAATCCTTACCTTGACATGAGCCATCCTTGTCGCCTCTTCATGCTACAACCAATAAGATGTTAGAACTCAATGTAAAATTATTTTTATGACCTTTTTATCAAAAATCATCATCAACAACTGCATTGTGAGATAACTCTATGCTAAACAAAAGAAGTGAATTAACACTAACCTTGTAATATAATAATCCATGGTGTTTTTGACCCATCTGAGGTTACTACCGAAAGAATATGTTCTAATACAAGTGCCTTTTTCACCCATTTCTCGCCCATGTCCTGATGATTCATTCGGTGTGTCAACTACACCGAGATCTTTAACCTGTTCAGATCATCAACATTGAAAAAACGAGGGTACCGAATACACCACCAATCTTTTATTTTAGTCCACTTATAAGTCAAACCTTGAACGGTTCCTGTAATCAAGAACTCAAGAACAAGATCTCTTTCGTAACTGATTGATTCACACAAAGGAGTCAATACAAGATTCTTAAAGACTATGTCAACAACCAAGTATGGTACTTTAATTATAAATGACAAGTCAAAACTAATGCGGAAATAAATTAAAGTATACACAAGAATTTTGTTAATGATGAAACTACAAACTTGTAGAAAAACCCCGGGACCTAGTCCAGTTTGAATAGTCTTCATAATTAAGCCGCCAACACACCTACTCTCAGACTTCGGACTAGCTGTTAATCGGTCATTCAATTTCTTTGGAGGAAAATTTTTTACAAGACTTGTAGCTATATACAGACACTCTCTAACAGCCTAAAAAGTGCCTATTAGCTAAAGTAATACTAAAAGACTGAAATAAAATTTACAATTTGCTCACAGCCTTACATAATTTTAATTAAAACATAAAATGATCAGAACAAATTTCTTCTTGTAGCCCTTTTACGGTCCTGACAGTTTGATGACATTCGAATTGGGTATTTAGTAATCAAGGCAAAAGCCCTGATATACCAAACCCAGTTATAATACAAGTCCTTGTTGCGTAAGTGTTGTTGGACTTGAGTATCAACACCAAAGAGACCCCTCTCACAGGCCCAATCCGCACAAATAGTTGTAGCCCCATAGAGACTTCGGACTAGCTGGTGCAGACAATATGACCCTAATACGACTATTAGTCACAAAAGATTTCCCCTCAGTCTTCCTACGCCTCCAACCAGAGCAAGGTGGTCACGCAGATGTAATCCCTTAAACAAACAGACGTCATTTACTGTCTTGCCTAAGAGATGCTCCACAGCCCGTCGTGAAGACTATCGCTACCCGACCTCCAATCGGATGACTAAAACCTTTACGAACAACAACCAAATAGCGGCAGGTCAAACCACTAAATGATATCCTTGGAAACTTAATAGATATTTCACCGAAGTTGTTTTACACCAAGAGCGAGGCTAGTTATGTTTACTTGGTAATAAACCCCTCGAGATATCAAACAAGGTTTTGAAACCAAAACTCCCGAAAGAGCAACCTTGTCATCCCAGTTGGAATCAAGCAATAAATGGATGCAGTACAATATGTATGACCGTGAAGAACGATGTACCTGCAATAATAAATCCAATAAAAGCAATCTTGATTCCACTCAATATCTATAGTTTAGGCACACAAACCGAAAGCGGCTTGCTGACAAATCCAGGTTAATAGATACGAGTATGTTTTAATCACAACGATCTTGAGTGGCCTTATAACAGAACGGAATAAACAATATCGCAAGGTTTGATATAAGTGATAGAACGGAACACAAGTACAATACAAACAATATTAGTAAACATAAACTAGTTTCCCGTAAGAGGTACTTATAGGCTTCTTGATCCCCAAGAAAAGACTTGCGTACTAATCCAGATCGAAAGCAAAAGCTAAAAGGTAACTGAAAGGAAAAGTGAATGATCCAAGCTAACTTTTCCAAAGAATGAAATCGGTAGAGGGACAAAGCTTTTAGGAGAAAAACCACTCCTATTTATATTGACTGAGGTTTAGCTTTGAAATGAAGCTAACTTAATTTCGGAAATTCATTAAAGCACATTTCCACATATAGTTCTGAAATACCTCACATAGACTCATAGCAGTTAATGAGATCTAATACTTTAGCATTTTACATTAATGAAAAAGATATTTCATTAAATGTTTGGCCAAAAACATTCAAAGCAAATAATACTCAAAAGATATACTTGGATATTTCATTAATTCGAAATATAGTGCTTACCAAATATGCTCCCTGGGATAGAGCTCAATTCGAAAACGTGTCTTTAGTTTCAAAAATCTTCTTAAGGTATTATTCACTTCCAAGTGTCATCATCAGCTTTGATAATGTGGACATCACTTCGTAGGCTTTGCCGAATGGGCCAGAACGATCCTAGGTGGAAGTGGGATCTGGTCTAGTGTGGCTCAACATTCCGCATAAACGTATCATCTCAGACATGGACAAGCCTTCTGTGTTAAGTTTAAGTGAACACGTAGGTTCAAGGGACATTCTGAATCATACAAAAATATATACCAATGAAAGTACCATGTATGATTCTCCGAGTAGTAGCAAAATGTTGAATCTCCTGAATTCTTGATTCCAATATAGATGATCACGTTAATGATATCCAAGAATTCAAATCAAAACATCAAAAGAGAAAGCAATTGAATATTTGATTAAGTATTATATCCATACGAAAATCTAATCACGTACAATATTGATCAGAAATCATGTGTCACTTAACTTGAGGGACGAACCATATTTCTGACAATGACTCAAACCAACTTAGTTGTACATTGAAGATGAACAAATTCAAATTTCAAACTGAGAATATCAAACTCATTAATTCGTTGAAGCACAAATCAAAATGGTAGAGTTTGAACTTCGAAATTCGCATTATGAGAACCAATATTAGGTTTCGAAATCTACATTTGTTTGGCAGAAACCAAATATAGGTTTCGGATCCTAAAGTTCATATATCATGAAACCGAATTAAGGTTTCCAAATCAAGATTCCATATAGCGAAATCGAAGTATGATTTCAAACTTTAGATTTTGTTTTAACAACACCTTGGTTAAGGTTTCGAAACAAGAAACACGTATTAATCTCGCAACAAATGTTTGGTGTCGAACTTGAGAGTCCATGTGGTCAAGAGGCGTTTCAACATCACACCTTTTTGTCCTTGACGCACATGCTTAATTTCTCGGTTCACATAGACCTTTAGGAAACCCCAGAGTCTTTACAGACCTTTTAGAACCCACATGGCCAAGACACATTGGTCTCAACTCTCAAGTCACTGTTAGCCAGCAAACATAGTTTCGAACTCAAGATCTCTCATTGGTCACAACTTAGATTTAAGTTTCGGAACGAATAGTTTATGGATACAAAACCAGATTATGGTTTCACCAAAACCTACATTGAGGTTTCGAACTCTGAAAGTCTATAAGTTAAGATAACAAGAATATGGTTTCGAAATCTTAAAGTGTGATATGGTATTCTAGATTTTCATATGTAAAGAATCAAATAAATGATTCAGAACTTCAGTAATCAAAGCAACAATGATATAATATTCGAACTCAGAAAAGCAGTATATCGAGTCTACACAACATAAGTGTGAGTCACGATCTCGATTATATTTATCACATACAAGTACGTACGAATCAATCCGACAGAGTCAGACAAGGTAAGTCGAGACACAATACTGTGATGGATTAAATCTCGTAATACTACCGAGACAACATCACAACTGTTATTATCCAACTCGCAGGTTTTAGGAAAAACCTTATATCACTTAGTGACGAAGAAGAAAAGAAAGCTCTAAGCAATATAGAATGTCATAATTACAACAACAATATCGCAAGCAATAAAGTGGAGTTATATCTTAAGACACATTGATCACAAGTGATCAAGACATAACGTAAAACTCAAGCATTAAGTTATGTTTTGTATTTTGTAGCACAAGTGTAAAAGATAATGGAATCGCGTTATTTAGATTCACTAACCTCTTGAATGTGAAGCTGGATGTCTTCGTTTGCTCTTCAGTCTTCTTTAACTCTTCAAATAATGATTCTAAATCCTACCAAAATCTTCCACAACCTAAAGCTAACTTAATGAAGTCTTTACTTAATGTGTGTTGCAAGCGGTTGATTTTGATCACTAATTTTGACAACTAAGCTTGACATACCAACACTTAGTGAGGTTGACAGAGCCATGCTCTAACAAACATCTCTCACGAGAATCATCACTGACGGACACCGGTGTTATTTTTTGCTTTCAATGAATCTGTCACACGCATAACACAACAATGTAAAGTTAAAACACAGATCTTCCTAATAAGAATAAAATCAAAAGGAAAACTGCAACAACATTATCAAGCTTCAAGTTGGAAAGAACATATGAAAGTAAAATGCTAAACTAAAACAATGTTTTCTTTTATAAAGATACCCGTCGGATGCAAGATACATCAATATAAAGTCATATAAAATATTAAAAAAAAAGAGTGATACCTTAGAGTGAAAATCTATGTAAGCTGCAAGGACACTGATAAGGCAGAAGTATGAATGAGAAAAATATACAAAACCAGAAAAAGTAAAAAAACATATATATTTTCTATTGGAGTTAGAACATGGGCACATAAACAGATTTGAAAAGGAGGGGATACCGAGATACACCACAGCTTTTGAATTCGTGAACCAAGTTGATTATGGTTGTTTGAAAGATCTCACAAATAAATATTCAAACAACAACTTGAGTATAGTACAGAGAACCGAACCCTAACAAGAACGTTGTTCTCGTAGATCTCAAGAGAGATGGATTCACTCAAAGGTCATGAATCAACAAACTTGCAATTACTTCAATTATATAGATCAGAGACACTAATGCGGAAGGGGAAAAGTGATACAAGACACCAGAGTTTTGTTAACGAGGAAACTGCAAACCATCAGAAAAACCCCAGGACCTCGTCCAGATGTGAACACCCACAGTATTAACCGAATACAAACGCTAGCCTACTCTCAGACTTCGGACTGGAATGTATCGAGACTGAATTAACCCTACAAGCAATTCCGCTACCAATGTGCTTCTACGTCTCTTGGCTCCCGCAGAAACCTACGTACTTGATTCCCCTAACTGACGTCCTTTACAGGCATATGAGTTGCTCCACTTCCCTTCGTGAAGACTAGGGCTACCTGGCCTCTAACAGGACGCCTAAAAGTATCCAAGTGATTAAACGAGAATACGATTGTGATTTCCAGTAGACTTAAAGTCAATTAAGGGAAATCGGTTTTACTGAATAATGCTTATTGATCGAGCCTAAACAGCTTTACCTCCTAACGCTTGACGAACTTAGTATTAAACCTAGTTCGTGAATATGCGTTACGAAACTTCTAGGGTTTGCGATATAAGATCTACCTTACGAAGTTTCTATCAAATATTGGTCGTGATAAGATTGAAATAGTTCAATCGACCCAAGATACATGATCAGTAATTTTACTTCCGACCTGTGCTTCATGATCCTCAAGTGAAGTCTTTCAATAGTCGTAGTCCAAGAAAAGGACTTCGAGATGACGACTAACCTTTATGCAAGGATACACAAATGTATAGAGGATTGAAGTTGTATCTTGTAGAAGGTCATCTATTTAAGTGATCATCAAGGGAGGCTTTGATTTAAAGTTAAGCAACCTTGAGTAGGGCTCATGCAACTTCCGGATCTAAAAAGTCCATAGCTTGAATACTGAGTCTCAATCTTCTTCAAACCTTTGGTCAAGACCAATGGTCATAGGAAGACTCAACCTTGATAGAAGGTTTGCAATTTCTGGTCCAAACAAGTTGAACATTGCGTGGATTAAGTAGTTGAATTCCATGAACTGTTTTGCAATTTCTAGTCCAAAAACAGTGAACTCGTATGAACGCGTTCATGAACGCATTCATATAGATCCACTCGTTCTAAAGAATGCCTTATGCAATATGTGTATGCGTTCATGAATGCGTATACTGTTGAGGTCATTTCATGAGACAACTCAACTTACTCTACCTAGGCATATGATCACGGATGTGACAAATGCAAAGGTATATAATCCTTTAAAAACCTTCGGATCATATAAACAACATCATAGACTATTTGAATGATAGAATGGCAAATACGAAACATGGAAAGGAAAAACCTTTCTAACCTTTAGTGAGGACTTTATGATTTATCAAGTAGTAAGCTCCGGTCTTCGTCATCAATGGTCTTCGTCTCGATTACCTAAAAATATCCTAGTCCGATTTGTAGAGTAAACTTATCAAGGATTGTGTTTTTGTCATCTAAACTTGACAACTGACTTGAGATAGTAATATCAGTGGGTTCAACCAAGCAATGCTCTAACAAGATTTCATATCCTTATTAGGCTTTGATAGAGATTGTTGTCGGCTTGGTGGAAAGAACTCTGTTTGGGTATATTAGCTTTGAAACATTGGTCGCTAAATCTTATATATACTACGATACACTAACATAGAAAATAACCTAAAAACCATACATGCATTCAAAACCACAACTTTTTCATACCTGAACCATTGTAATGGAAAATGTATCAAATCTTTCTTACAAGAATCCTATAACAGTAGTACACTTAAAAATTATACTAATACAACCTGAATGTCGTGTAGATAGGAATCCGTCTTAATAATTAAACTATCAATACTAAAGTCACCTACTATGTTTCGAATGATAATATAAGTAAAATCGAAGACTCCATAAGTCACAACTCCTACTAACCATTATGAAGATGCAAATATGTCATCATGAAGCTCCGATCTTCGTCTTTAAGGTTTCCACTACCTAATATAATGCTCGAAGCCGAAACCTGACTTTAGAAATCTAAATCAGGAATTGTGTTTTGGCATCTAAACTTGACAACTAACTTGGCATACCAACGTTAGTAGGTTTGACCGAGCAAAGCTCTAACAAAAACCACTCCACCAATATTTTTCATCAAGCTCTCACTGGAAGAGATATTATCCGAGAGACATTTCCACTGGAATAACTTGATTCTTTGCGTTGTTTTCAAGTTCAGTAGTTGCTTTCATATCTCTGTACTGACGTTGTTGTGAGTATAATTTTTGTGCTTGGGTTCCGCTAACTTGTTATAGGCTGATTTGACTGAAAAAGGAGGGGTACCGAAATACTACCAACTTTTCGTTTTGGCTCGTGAGTCTTATGGTTTAAGTCTGGACGATCTCAAAAATCAATATCCAAACTTATAACTGGAGTTGTTAGACCTCGACAAAGATTACTTTGGAGTCAACTCGACAGTTATGCAATAACGTACTACTTGGTGCTTTAATTATAAATCAGAGTTATAATGCGGAAAGTAAAA
>JAJJMA010243616.1:0-10761 GCA_023529015.1 Papaver nudicaule
TAGTGTGTGGTAAGTAGATAGTAGACATCTTTAAGACTAAACAAAGAAGATGGTGCTGACAAGTTTCGCACTAAGTTTTCATGTCAGCAAACCACGTGATGCTGCAGCTGGTTCCTCTCCTCGGGGCTTCCCAACGAAACAGCCTAATAAGTAAGGTCGGTTCCAATGGAACCTAGTAAATGTGCCCCTTTGCAATCCTAGGTGGACTAGCAAAGTTAAAAGTGGACAGTGGGTATCGATGGAATTTCCATCTACCAACGGTAATAATTTGAATTTACCATTTCACTATAAAATGCGGTAAACTTGAATCCAAAATTCACACCAAAGTTTTCACTCTCTCTTTAGCTCTTTCTACCCTCTTCTGCTCTCTTTAGCTCTTTCTACTCTATTTTAAAAATGGGAGAAAAATCCAAAGTTAATTGGTCCAGAGTTGTCGCAGAAGCCGCCGAACAAAGATACTGTGAGGGATACAAAAAAATAGAGGAATCCAAAAAACAGAGGAGAATTCAAGTTTTGGAAATTAACGAGGTCAAGGTTCCAGCTCGAAAGCAAAGAAAGGTTCAAGCAAAAGGCAAGGAAAATCTCAAACCTCAAAATATGAAAGTGCAACCGAAAGGTAACTTGAGAATTATTAAAACTGGAAAAAATTCAGGACAAACATACAAAGAACGTATCGAATGGAAGTTGCTTCAGTTGAAAAAATTAAATAAGGGTTCAAAGATAGTGAGAGAGCAACAAACTGAAGTTCCTGAAGAAGATAAACCATTGTTTGAAGAAGGGCAGAGATTTTTTGCCAAGTCTATTTTTATGTATTAGATTCCTATGGAACCTAGAAAACAAGCCCCTTTATTTAGTTAGTGAAAATATATTATGTAAAATATCTAAGAAATATGATGCTGTAAAAATTCTAAGAAATGCGATGAATGTTGGAATCCTTTCTATATAAACATAATTTTAGAAAAAAAACAATCAAATCAATCAATATGGGTTCGCAGTTTATAGAATCTGATGATGATCTTGCTCTTATCAACGATTTCGTCTCCGTTCCTGTACCAGGCGCACAAGAGTTTAGGCATGCAAGTTTTGGCCGGCATACGAGTTTTAGCACAAGAGTCAGAATTGAAAGGATCCTGAATGATTGTCGTATACTTGGAAATTATGCGCGTCAAGTTGCCGAAGAACAATGGGGATGGGAGGAAGAACAATTCGAAGCTTTGGCATCTGCCCTCTATGCTGACGAGCAACCTAGGGTGTTTGCATTTTGGCGTTGCTACCGCGTGTTAAGACAAAGTCTACCTGGATTTTTCTAGAACAAACATCACAACCAAATCGGCTTTAATTGTGCGATAGTAATGTAATTGGGTTATTTCAAATAAACGATGTACTCGTCTATTCTATCCATGTAACTGTTGAAAATCCTTGCACTGAAGTCGTTGAATGCGCCCATGAACAAATCCTCCTGCACATGCAAAAACATAATAGGTAATGGTACGGGAGAAAACACATGCAATCCTTGTTGTTTTCTCCCCTACCTTTACCTTACTATGTTTTGGCATCAATGCGATGCAAAAAAAGCAATCCTGGGATGAAATCCTTGCACTGAAGTCGTTGAACCGGCCGAACAAATCCTGCACAAGCAAAATCATCACATGACAATGGTAGACGATAAAATTTGCAATGCTTGCTGTTTTATCGTATACCATTGTCATGTTGATGATTTTGCATCGGTGCAATGCATAATAAAACAAGCCTTATTATGTACTGGCCTAACACAGTCCTCTATCTTGGTAAAGGTCAGCCGGCCGTAGTTGCGGTAGTTCGACCTTTACCAAAGATAAAGGACTGCGTTAGGCCAGAACATAAGGCACTTTGTTTGACGAACTCTTCTCATCAACCCACATAACGATTAACAAGAAAAGTTTGCAGGACACGGTAATGTCGTTCGTACTTGAATTTCTTTCCTTTAGATCGTTGCCATTCATTCAAAGTCCTGACATGATTTTCATCATCGGTATCTCCCGGAAAATGATGTGCTTTGATCCATCTCCCCAAGTGCATAAATTCATGGACTCTTAGGTGTATTTTTCTCCAACGCGACCACAACGTAGAGAGATCACGCACGACTTTGGAAGTATGTCTATCTAATTTGAATTCTGCAGTGACAGTAGTCCACAACTGTGGTTCATTTACTTTAACCCGATTACGTTTCATATCGTCCTTGGTCGGATAAAAAATCATATAGTTTGTACAAAGACATAAATCTTCATTCCACGTAAACTTATGACGAGGTTTAGGTGCATCTGGTAATGAATCTAGAGGATTTGCTGGTTTTTTCGGTGCAGTTTGTTTTTTTGATGACGAAGAAGAAGAAGAAGTTGTGGAAGATTTGCATCGCTTTGGGTTACCATAGTGTCTAGGAGGAGTGGTATACCATCTCTTAAATGGAGGAGGAGTGAACAAAGGAGGAGGTTTCGATGAAGGTTCAGTGTAGTAGTAGTTATGGACTAATTTTGCCGTTCTGCTACGAAATTTAGGTGATGCTGGAGGAGTACCGAGTAAAACAAAGTTTGGAGGAGAAGATGGTGGAGTTGAATATGATGTTAGAATGGCTTGGGAAGATGATGGATTTGACATTACGAAAAATATTGATTTATCAGATGAAATCGAGAGAAAACTAGAGAAATATCGAACTAAGTTGTGAGTGAATGAAGTAAAGGCCAAGTTTGAGTTTATATAGGATTGGGGCGTGAAATATAGGCCGTTAGATGACCCTAATCTTCTCGATGGAAATAGTACCGGCGATGAAAATTCCATCGAGGTCAACATAATTTGTATCCGTCGATGGTTTCCATCGACGACACTATTTCCATATGGCGTTGCAAAGTTGCAAACAGGTGTTTGCTAGGTCCATAGTGTGACAAAACACCCTTAATCTGAGTTTTTGGTGTCCCATAGGAAGTGGCCTAATGGGAATTCATTTTTCCTTTATCATGGCATCTTTAGTACTAAAACAAGAAAACATTTTGATGGCCTATTTCTCTTTTAACCTCTAGTAAGAAATACCCGCAGTTTGGTACAACGCACTTAAACCTTAACAAATGTTGACGTAAATTACTCACTGCCACTGGGGACCGCCTTTATCCAATATCTTTGTCAGTAAAATTTCCAAATGTGTTACTCGTTGTTTTTTTAATGGGGAACTTTCCAAAAATGCAATCACTTTTACGACCATTACATAAAAATACTATCAATTTCTAAATTTTTAATGGGGAATTTCTAACCCCCACATTTCATGATAATTACCCATTCTCATGAAATCAAAACTACCAGGGACATCTCATACGAAGTTCATTTACCCTTTGTTGCTAGCCATATTCGGTCTGGTACATTAAACACTTGTAGCAATGTTATCTAGGCATTCCCTACATTTCCAAAAGTTCACTGGTTGCTCATGCCAGTTTGAAAGTCGATCGATAATTCAAGTTTAAGGATTCAGGTTTCAAATTTGTTTACACCAACGCTTATTCCCCCTGTGACTATAATTTCAGGGAGCAATTTTGGAGGGATTTAGCGGAAGTGAGGATTTGGTCTTCTGACCCATGGTGCCTTTCTGGAGATTTTAATGCAGTTAGAACAGAAAACGAAAGAAATAGAGAAGGAGGATATGTAAGAAATAGAAGATTGATTAATGAGTTCATTGAATAACATGAATTAATAGACTTGCCGCTCTGCGAAGGATCATATACTTGGACTGACAAGCATGATATCCCACTGCTATGCAGATTGGATCGTTTTCTTCTTTGTTCCGACTTCGACATGGAGTTTAGACAAGCTCTACAAACAGTTTTAGCTCGTACAATCTCTAATCATAATCCAGTGATGTTGCAATTATCTCCGGATTTCAGGAATGGTTCTTATTTTAAGATAGAAAACCATTGGCTTCTCCATAAAGTTTTTTTGACTAAAGTGGCTGAATGGTGGGCTTCGACATGGAGTATTATGGACTTCTCGGGTTCTCCTAGTTTCGTGTTTTTAAGAAACTTCAAAATCTGAAGTTTTTCTTGAAAGAATGGAGTAAAGAGACGTTTGGGAACGTCAAGAAGCAGGAGGATGATTTAACGACCAAGATTCATAGCTTAAACATCTTGGAAGAGACATCTACTCTTTCTGGAGATCAAGTTTTGGAGAGAACTCAAAAGGAAGTGCAATTAGAAGAGGTAAAGAATACAAGGGCTAGAATGGCATACCAAAGAGCAAAGGTGAATGGTTTCATAGAGGGTGATAAGAACACTCAGTTTTTTCATAGCATGGCTAATGCCAAAAATAGAAGAAACCTGATAACTAAGTTGGAGATCAATGGGGTAGATGTTTTTAATCAGCAAACGATTAAGAGTGAGTTGCATAGTTTTTACTCTTCTTTATTGATGAGTGTCGAATTCAACAAAAATATATTCCTTACTTCTCTTACACTAAATAGTAGTATGGGATAAGCAGGTTCGTTCCTGAGGGAGAGAGATAAGTTGTGAATCTAATTTTCTGAATGAATGTATGCAAAGTTGGTGTTTATGCAATCAATGAGATGAGGATGGTTAAAGAGTCAATATCCACTATATTATATGAATCAAATTAATCATACGAGTGCAATCTTCTTCAAAATACGTTTATTAACAACCCTAGACAAGTTACAAGTTCAACTAGTCCATTAGACTTCAAAATAACTTTGCAGAATAAGTTCTCTACAAAATCCTAGCCAATTAGGCCACTTTGAATAAGTTCTCAAAGTGTAACGTAATCAACCGATATGCTCTATGAGTCGGGTTGATCCTAACCACATGTTCACAAGTTCGACATGTTAACTTAGGGTTATCATCTACACACTATTGTCCACAGAATCCCTCTGCAACGTTAATGTTTCGCTACTTGTGATTGAATCACCTCAACAATTACGGATTGAGGTTCTAAAAGCTAGCCTTATCATCGCAAACAAGTCGTATAATGGATCACTTAAACGACTCGCTAACAAATCATGGTCATAAGCACGGTAGAAGATAAACAATAACACAATAATCAAAAGAAAGATTTACTCGCATAAAGACTCAAATCAAAATAGTTTCAAAATCATCCCAAACCAAACAAGAATTTAGCTACGCATGGAGTTCATATTCTCAACAATAAATTCAAAAGAGGAGTTCAAGTGAGAAAAACAAAGCCAATTGTGACTGATGGTAGCATGAACAACAAACTCCACAAGCTCCGGTAGTGGTGGATGGCGCGAACAGGTGGTGATGACGTCGTGGTGGTGCTGTTGGTGGTGATTGCAAGGTGGTAGCTGCTCGAGTTGGTGCTGTTTTGTTGCTGCTGTGTAGTGCTGGATGTATGCAGTGGTATGCAAAGGAACTGGTGGATGCAGTGATGATGATGGTGGTGGATTCAAGGTGGTAGCTGGTGGTGGAGAAGTTGTGGTTGGAGAGGAGCAAATCTCCTCTCTGTGGAGACGCAAACTGGAGGCGGTTTTGCTGTTTGCGATCTGAGATGTCTGACTTCCGTAGCCTAGGTCTTCTTTTATAGCCTTTCTGCCGCAACAAAATCCTGTTGATAACCGACTTCCCAATCCATATTAAATTCTAAAAATAAGTCTTCATCTCGCACCCTTCAGCTGCAAATTGAACGACATTAACTCACTTTTCATACTGATTTCTCGGACAATATATTGTATCCAAACCTTCTAAAATCTCACTCAAATCTCCAAGTCCAGCCCAGACAATTGTTCTGTAGCCCTGTAGCCTCTTAATTTGTATTCTAATCCTTGGCAAAGACTCGCCAGAAGCATGACCTAGCCGCTAACCTTGGCAGCAATGCATATCCTGATTTCTCTTGACAATTTCTTTGTCTAATTCAAACCCCGAAACTTCTACCAATGTTATGTGCTTAACCTGACCTCAATAATTCCTTCCAATGACTCACTAGAACCTTAGTACAGTGAAACAAGAACTCAGTCAGGCCATTTAGCAAACACTTGACGGGCATTCTGCAGCTGAACTAGGGATTAGTTTTATTTGTTCTTCTAGGTTCAGTAAAATCTCCGTCCCTGTAAAGCATACATACATTCACAGCAAACCCACAATTCAGAAATCATTTAAAGACCAAATATCTTCATTAATCTCTATCATTCATCGATGGCAGAAAACATCATCTTCTTCCTGTTCTTCTTCTCATCAAAACTGAACCCAGACTCGAGCACAATCCCGTGTCAGGCCTGAACCCATTCTTCATTTACGTACTCTCTGTTTGTCTGCCCTTGGTGGTGTAGCCATCGAGCCCATGGCCAGTTGGTGATCGCATCTTGGTTGTGGTACTGGTGCAGTAAAGAGAACCTGATTGTGAACTGTGAAGTGTAGTCGACCTGGTGTTGTTTATGTAGGATTTGGAATAGATGGTGGCCCCGACTAATGGATTTCGTCTGCTTCAGTAGTACATTTCTCATTAGCACTAGGTTGCCCTGAGTTGACTTATGCGGGTGCTCCTGTAGTTTCTTTACTTAAGAACCAAATGGCTGCCCCCAGTGTTGTATGTGACTGCCTACAGTAGTTCTTTAGCATCTAATGTTTCCAAGCATTGCTTTGAGCACCAATTTCTTTTCTTTTACGTCATATGATTTTAAAGTACCTGCAAAATAGAAAACAACGTTATATAAAGAATTTATGAGGCGTAAGCTAGACATAAGTGTATGAATAAGGTACTCTTGAATAGGTGTTTTAAGCACCTAACATTTATTCACGACCAATTCTAATATTTGTCCTAGTTTTGATAACATGGAATTCAACAAAATAGATGATATCCAAAGAATCAGGTTAGAGAAACAGTTTGATGAAGAAGAGGTTTTGAAGACTACAAAAATTTGTGGGAAGAACAAGGCACCAGGGCCAGATGGTTTGAATCTGGAATTATATAAAGCTTGTTGGGAGATCATCAAAGATGACCTAATGGCGGATATTAAGGAGTTTTTTTATGAGGGTAAGGTTGATTGGAGGCTTAACATGTCTTTTATTAAACTTGTTCACAAAAAAGAAGGTTCTCCAACGGTGAAAGACTTTTGACCTTTGAGTCTTATTAGCAGTTTCTACAAAATTATCTCTAAGCTTTTGGCGGAGAGATTGAAGATTGTGATGCCAGGGCTGATTTCTAATGCTCAAGGAGCATTCATCAAGAATAAGCAAATATTAGATGGTGTTTTGATTTTTAATGAATGCATAAACAACAGATTAAAACAGAATAAACCAGGTATTCTTTGTAAAATAGATATGGAGAAGGTTTTCGACAATGTGAATTGGAATTCCCTTTTCTCGATTATGAAGAAACATGGATTCAGAGAAAATGGATTCAGTGGATTAGATGGTGTGTTATGGGTGCTCAATTTTCTGTTTTAGTCAAGGGGGAATTGCACAAAATAGTCCTGTAACATGATATAATTACAAAACTAGTTTATAATTCACAAAGTACTTTCCATATATATTTCGTGACTTCCTTGTCCTCGAACTATCCGCGTAATCCCTAAACATATCCCAACATTATAGGTAATCCTCTCATTAATTCTATCTACCATTTCTCTGTGTGTAACTGCGGAACAATCTCCATTGAAGAGACGCAGAGAATGTAAAGATCGTGGGCCAGGGTTTGTGAAATCTCTCTGGCAAGGATCCCATTCAATCTCAGTTCCGTATTCGTACCCAAAATTGGTAGATTGTTGTTACCAGATTCGTCAAAATTTGAGATGTAAACCTCCAACATCAATCTGATTGAACTATTGGTTTAATACACGATGCCGATGTAAACAAAAAACTTGAAACAAAACCAAAGCTGTTTCTGTTAATTGATGTTTTATTGAGATTCATGCTCAAAAATGCAGCTCTTTATTTCGGGTCATCAATCTCATCATTGCAATCATTTAGATCAGCACCCTCATCATTGAGGTTCATCTCGCTGTTAATGATGTTTCAATTAAGCTCAGGTTGCTGTTCCTGATGTTTAGTGAAGGGATTATTTCCTTTTATAAGACAGATGGACAAATCCAGTTGAATTTAGCTCTTCCCTCTGTTACACACTTTTTTATGGGCATAATCAACATCCTTTAATTTTTCCTTAACCAGTGCGTTAATATCTCGTCGCACAGATGTATATTCAACACCGCAGGAACAAAACAAGGAGAGTGCATATACGGTAGTATTAAGTTAAGAGCCGAAGGCTCGTACTCGGCTAGGGTCCCACATAATGCATGGGTCGCACCATGGTCTGTTGTAGACTACAAAAATAGTAGTGATAAGTTAAGATTTAGCCGGCTCAACATCGCAAGCCGCTCCAAAAACCACTGCTGGTTCGCACAAGCAAGGCATATCGGGTAGTACTTTTTGCAAAAATATATAAATACGTCGAACATGCATCTCACCTAAATCGCACATGGATCGCAATACAGAGGAGTAGTTTCTGCAATTCCTTGTAAACATGTGGGTGGACGAAACACTCGATCTTCATTGGTCAGTTGAAATAAGGAATGGTGTAGAGACTTAGGGGACCATCACTGTTTTGATTTGTGGGTCAAATATTATTTTGAGGGTGAAAACCTAAACACTAAAACGCTCGAATCAGTTCTTTCATCTGGTTCCTTGCTTCTATTCCCCAGCACAACTCTGTCTAAATTTTACTCGTTACCCCGAAGCATCCGAGATATAAATCCACAAAGCAGTGATAGTGAATGCGAGGATGAGGCTGGGAATAAAACCACCCCACCCACTCTAGAGATTAACTGGAAATGAGGATGGCATTAGAAGTTGCCTTGGAGGAGTTTCGGGAGGGAGAAGAGGATGGGGCTAAAGAAAATTTTGCTGTTGAGAGAGGTGATGTTAGAGAAGTCCTCTGCATCGTAAAATCAAACAATAATCCTTAAGAGTAGTTCTTGTGTCGTTGAAGGGTGTCGTTGAAGGGTGTTGGAGGATGGATAAGCACAGGGGAAGAAGGGGCCAGTGGCGAAAGATACTTCCTCATAGGTTACTGTGTACGTGAACTCCACACAGGGTTCCTTACAGAGTAAGGTTTCAAGTGATTTTATTTAAGCTAATGACAAACTCCTTTCGGCTCACTCACACTGCAATTCTACTTACATTTAGGGTACTTGGCGGAGTTTCAAAAAAACTTAGTATGTACATGGAAACACCGTCTTTTTCTGCTTATAACAGTTTCAAAGGAGTATCTAGTGGCCTAGTGGTGGACTACTAACAGTTCATCCACCAGGCTACACATTTAATCGTAACCAAAACATATATGCAGGTGAGCGTTTGTCAGTATGCGGACCTTTGCAATCAGGTTACGATTACGTTGCAGTCTGATTGCAAGAGGAATATCTCATTTGGGTTATGTTCATATATTGACCTCTTTATGGACACCGGCCCTTTGCTGAGAAATGCAGAGTTTAAACAGGCGCTTTTATTTCACAAGATTTTTTGGAACAACTTCATATGGAACATCCTTCCGTTATCATGCCTTTGATCATAACCAACTACCAGTTATGGAAAAATAAAATACAAGTGAAAGTAGGTTTAACTAGCCTTTAATGTGTTAAGACTGTTAAGATACTTGTAACAAGTTTGCCTAAAGAAGTTTGACTAGAGACCATTATACCTGTTTCTTGTAAAGTTGAAGACCTTAAGTCTCCAATAAGTAGTGCAGACTATTTTTTGCACCTGTAAAGGTTATACCTCGGGGTCCAACCAATGCTCATCGTTACTTTACCATGGGGTAGTCTTTCATATCCAGTAAATGTCTCCTTGACTTTTACTTTACTGGTGTAATTAGTAGAGAGAGGAGGTTGGAGTAATTTTTCTGTGTTTCATTTCACATGATTTGGGTCCACTGTCAGCATACGGCTGTGATTTGATCTCCCAGAAATTGGCGCAATCCTGTTCGGCCGTTTCACTTTAGCTATGTTGATGCGGAGCATGCAGTGTAATTTTGTAGGCCTAGAGTACTAGGTGCCATCATTGTTTTGCAACTTCCGAGTGCGAGAGGGTGGTATGGAAACCTGTGCAACTTCATTTTCCACCACAATTTTTTTTCCAGCATAAATCTTAAAACAAGATTTTAATTCAGAGCATACCGATTTTCCTTCGGCATCAACGATGATGAAACCATTGGATGTGAATGTTCTTTTTGTGGATTCCTTTGGCTTTATCTACTGCATGCCAGACCGGAAGTATGAGGAATTGCCTCTCAACGATCCTCCATGGTTCCTTGCACAAAGGGATCTTGTCATGTGTGGTTGCCCTTTGAGTGCAAGACATGAAGGACCTGAAAAGCCCCCTGGTTTCACTGAACCAAGGAAAAAGAAACAGAAGGTGAAAGAAGAGCCCAGTGATTTCATTGACAATATTGATCGTCATCAGGTAAGTAACTGCTGCTTCTGTGAACTTTGTGGTGATCAGAGACATTTTAATTTCTATGTTCCTGAAATCAATCCCCTGCAATCTATGCATTACCAAGTGTCTAGGCCACCCTCTAGGGATGGATTGCATCATTTTCCACTTGCAATTGTTGTACCCATGTATGCTGAAGTTAATGGTAGAAATGGTGTTATAGAGCATGTTGCTCTTAAGGGGTCTCCCACATACTTGCAGAGTACAGTGGTGGGTGTTAGAGAGCTTAAGGAGTATGAATTTACTCTTGAAAGGCACAGCCTTAGATCTTTCACCATAGATCACCCACACACTTGGC
>JAJJMA010243642.1:0-17245 GCA_023529015.1 Papaver nudicaule
AAGCTTCGGTCTTTGTCTTCATCAGTCTTCGTCTCGATTACCTAAAACTATCCTAGTCCGAGGTTGTAGAGTAAACTTATCAAGGATTGTGTTTTTGTCTCATAAACTTGACAGTTGACTTGAGATAGCAATATCAGTGGGTTCAACCGAGCAATGCTCTAACACCATCTCTGTTGAGATCTACAAGAACCACGTTCTTGTTAGGATTCGGTTCTCTGAACTATACTCAGGTTGTTGTTTGAATATTGATATGTGAAATCGTTCAAACAACTGAAATCAATTAGGTTCACGAAAACTAAAAGTTGGTGGTTTATCTCGGTATCCCCTCCTTTTCAGTCTTAGATGCACTTGTTCTTTTCCCTTTGGTTGCTTCTCACCGTTTGCTCATCCACTGGGTGATCGACACGTTCTCCTTTTCCTCTGTCGCGGTATAAAGTGAGGAGGTGAATAATTTAACACGCGTCTGTCATGCGCAGTCCTACCTAGGCTAAGCGTATCGTGTCCTTCGATTTTCATCACACCTCGTGATGAGATAAAACGCGTGGGGATGGATCAGGTACTTCGTCTTCTCTTCTGCTATCGTGCCCCGACCTTCTATGATTGACACGTGGCTGTCAATATTTATGTATTAACAATAGTGCATGGACATAACGTGCATACGAACCGAAATGATTGCTGCGAAGAGCCTGCGAAGAGCCCGCGAAGAATTGTGGCCACCACACGCCTATGATCCATCGTGTTACGAGCAAGCCTCTATGGAGACAACCTGGGTTGTGGCAACACTTGGTCACGTTGTTTGTACCAAAAAGTGGATTCATAGATTGGATAAAAACAACCAAAAGATAAGTTCATAATCATATTTTTACATATAACTATTAGTGAAGATAAAATCACAACAAGTAAATAAGAAATCAAAACATTTAATCCATTAAATTAGACAGTCATATATTTCATGGGGTAAAAGATGGTTTTAAAGACTTTATTCATCTTTCTTTACAAAATCAGAACTCCATGAGAGCTCATTGAGTTTTAGTGATAGCGAACAAAGGTGACGTCTCCATTTTAGGTAAAATACTCGATCCCCTTTCCTTTATACCTTCCTTTCTATTTATGGGATCTCAAACTCTATGGGGGAGTGGTAGAGAAAGGGAACACGTTTCTCCTCTTACCATCACCAAAATCCCTCTCCCTAGGTAATTAACCTATCATCCTTATCTTAGTTCTCTGGTCTTCTTAGTTTTATTGAGGTGAAAGTCGGTGTAGCTTATTAAGTTGCAGTAGCTTAATATCTAAGCATCCTTGGTATTGTTGGTGTGCGTGCTGGTGTAGATTATTATGTTGCTCCTCGCTTAATCGTGCGCTACGTGTTGGTGGAGATATTTTGGTACTCACAGTTTGCCCCTCTTCTTAAGTATTGTTGGAAGAACGATCCTTAAGAAGAAACTTCTCGCATCGCCCATCACGTGGTTTACGTGGCATTAGCTTCACCTGTTCTTTGATAGAGGAATCTCAGAAAGAATATAAATACAACAAAGAATATATATACTTGCCCCTATTCTTTCTGAGATTCTGAAGTCCTTCTGAATCATCCTGCACCAAAGAGCATCCAAATGTATCTTACCTTTTACTATTTGTATTTGTATGCTTGTCCCTTGTGAGCTTTGTGCTGAAGACGAGTATTTGCCCCATGATAAGGAACGTGGTGTTTGGTGCATGATAAAATGTTTCAGAAGATGTGGGCGCAAGCGTTCCTTGAGCATTTGGCTTCCTTGTTGATGTTGGTATTGTACGCATGTCATGTCGTTTGGGAGCTCTTTGTACTGAGTCGTTTATTTTGTTGTTGTTTTTGTGTGTGGCAGCTCGTGTTACTGGGTAGCTCCACCATTGAGTTTCATTGTCACTGTTCTCTGTCTTTTACATAAGGCGTGGTGTTGATAATTGGCCAGGTCCCATGATCTTTGCTGGACTGTTGCAGTTCTCTTGCTACTTTGCGACTCTAGGGATGATGCCTTAGTATGATGCAAGTTTTTCCTGTAGGTTTATTGTCTTGTGTTTTATTCTTGCCCCAGCTTTAAGGAGGTGTAGATGGTGAAAAATGGAGAAGGAATAAAATCGTAAAATCTCCATCTGTTATGCCTTTCCAAGAGGCGATTGCCTACTCAGGCAGATCTCTATAGCTCTACGAGTTCCCTCTTATAGCTTCGGAGTGGAGAGAATGATATCGTAGTGCGATTGCCTGCTCATGCACATCTCTATGGATCATAATACAACCTGTTCTGCAAGCTGAATATGCTCTCTAGGAGTTCTCACTTATAACTCCTCGGGTGGAGAGAATAATATCATAGCACAACGCTAAACAGACCACCAACTCATAATACTACCAATTTACTTCATGCCGACATCGCTTCGAATTCCTCGACATCAGAACTAAATTGCTCACTGGTACTATGGTGGATCATTGATAGAGACGCACCCCCTAGGGTTTCCTCCTCAATGTTTAAATACCTCAGGCCCTCGCCTACTCTCGGTCAAAATAGAGACACACCCTCTCGGGTTTCCTCTCGAAAAACGACTCAGCACCTGAGTCTCCACAAAATACGCCACAAAATACTTAACCTTGGCCAAAGGCCAAGGCCGTGTCCCCTAGGCCATGGAGCCATATTCATGGCGCCACAACTATTTGGCCTTGGCGAAAAGCCAAGGTCGTGGCCCCTAGGCCATGGCGCCACAACTATTTGGCCTTGACCAAAGGCCAAGGCCATGGCGCCATATTCATGGCGCCACAAGTATTTGGCCTTGTCCGTGGCCCCTAGGCGATGGAGCCACAACTATTTGGCCTTGGCGAAAGGCCTAGGCCATGGTGCCATATTCATGGCGCCACATCTATTTGGCCTTGGCCAAAGGCCAAGTCCGTAGCCACCAAGGCCATGGCGCCACATCCATGGCGCCATACAAGTATTGTCCTTGGCCAAGGCCATGGCTATAACGCCATAACGACATACTCATGGCACCACACCAAGTTGGCCTTGGCCAAAGCCAAGACCTTGGCTATACAGTCATAGTGCCATATTCATGGCGCCACAAATTCTTAGTCTTGGCCAAAGGCCAAGGCTGCTACTACGAGGCCATGGCACAGTATCTATAGCGTCATACTTATTTTGGCCAAAATCATGGCCATAGCCACGCAACGCTGCTTAGCTCAACGCAACTACGCAACATCTGCATACTACACGAGATATCAAAACATCACACGGGGGGATCACTTTAGGGGTATTGGTCTGGCGTTCTACGATAGTGTTTTAGGTGTAAAACAATAAAGAGAATCTGAGGGGTAAAGTGTGAAGTGTGATGCTGTAATAAGAAGTTGTAATGGTATTCGAGAGGTCAAGATCGACCAAGACTCGCCTAAACCAAGAAATGGCCGTTCGAGTATTGCTTCAGTTACAAGAAGAGGATATAGGGTTGGTTTAGGGAGGGAAGCAGAGAAAGATGAGATCAGAGAATTGCTATAATTTCTGTAATGTTGATGATTAAATTGCTAAGAAAGAATGGATATTCAATTCTCACTAGATATTGAATGATGAATGAGAAGAGTTAATCAATTATCGATAAGACAGATTGATTATACTTGCACTGAATTAAACTGTTTGTTCTGTTGAACTTGAACTGTCTTTCCAAACTAGTCGAGTGACCTATTTATAGCAATAGAATTCCAACTGATCTCGTAAGAAGTGGAAGAAGTGGAAGAGTGGGAGTGAGGAATGAGTGGGGTCAGTTGTTAAGAGTCTTACGCCTAATAATAGGGAAGACGAACAACCCACTACCTTATCCCATCTTTCCAGCAACGTTCACACGACTTAGTGTCTTTCCCGTTGAGTGATTGAGCCATTGCAATCACACGTGCCGTAGACCGTCAAACCAAAACCCTAAAGAATATCCCTCCATGTAACTAATCTTGATTCTCGTAAGATTCGTTAAATATTTGTTAAGTCAAAGATGACTAGGTGCAAGTCGTACCAATTACTGGTAAACTCAGGACTTTGCGTAAAGATAGAGATTAAACGATAAGCTTGTATATCTCTTTGAGATTTGGTCTAAGGATTGAGCCGGGCAATCGCCATTTAAACCAATGAGATAAGTCTAAGGATTGAGCCATGCAACCGCCATTTAGACTGATAATATAAGATAAGTCTAAGGATTGAGCTATGCAATCGCCGTTTAGACTGAGAGGACAACTCTCTGTGGCAATAGTCAAGTAAATACGACTCTCAATTTGCCATAAATATGAGAAATTGGCTTGTGGCATGTAATGCACCAATTCTCTGAGTAATGAAGACATATGAATGTCCAAAATAATATAAGTCATAGCCATGAGCCATGATTAAGCATTATATCACTGATTTATAGAAGCAAGTCCATAATCAGGAAAAACAGACGAATGATGCTATCACAGCGTAGCCATCATCAAGAATGCATAAGCATTGCCAATTAAAGACCTAAAGATAGGACATAATAATAATAATAAGCCATTTTACATGGCATAATAATCCTTTTAGGAAGTTAGGCATAGGACGTAAAAGGATAAGCCATAACATTACGTTATTTTCAGATTTCTTGACAGCTTGCATGTCATCCATTCATAAAATCATCCAGGCCAGCCTATATTCGATAAAAATCCCAAATTTTAGTATGTTATAGGGAACTCACAGAGGAAAAACTTTCGTGAAGGAAGAACCCCCTAATTGTTCACGGATTGGGCTGTAAAAATCATCCTCCAAGGAAATTCGTAATCTGCCAGATTTCCGAATTTGATTAGGAAACTAGAGTATTATGGACTCAATAAAATCCATAATCCTCTAGGACTTGGATAAGTGGGACCCATAAATAGAGGGGAGGCTAGGAAAAGATATACTCTAGCTCTAAGAGAGCAAAGATAACCGTGAGGGAGAGGACGACCATGGACCTCCATGAGTACAAGCGAGAGGAAGCCATAAGGCCTCCACAAATTAGGCGAGGGAAAGCCATAAGGCCCCCATAAATTAAGCTAAGCATGGCCATAAGGCCTCCAATATTTGGCCAAGGCACGACTTTGGGCCTCCAAGAGTTTGGCCAAGGCATAGCCGTGGAGTTCCACAAGTTTGGCCAAGTCATGGCCGTGATCCTCCAAGCAATAAGCTAGGGCATGGCTGTGGATATCCAAGAAAATAAGCAAGGGGGATGCGTGGGCATCCAAAGACTAGGCAAGGGGTGGCGTAAGGCCCCCAAGAAGTTAAGCAAGAGTGATGCCATGGGCATCCAAAGATAAAGCCAAGCTATAGACGTGGATGCCCAAAACTAAGGGCAAGGATGGCCGTGGGCATCCAAAATCAGGCCAAGGAGGTGGCGTGGGAACCCAAGTGCCAAGGCAAGCTAATGGTCATGGATATCCAAGGTTAGGGCAAGCTAATGGCGTGGACATCCAAAGGCTAAGGCAGGGCGATGGTCGTGGGCCTCCAAGAACTAAGGCAAGGAGAATGCCATGAGCGTCCAAAGATTAGGCTAGGGATTGGCGTGAGCATAAGTATTAGGTTAGGGATTGCGTGGACACCTAAAACCAGGCCAAGGTGTGGCCGTGAGCGTCCAAAAGCTAGTGCAAGGAGTGGCCGTGGGCCTCCAAGGGTTAGGCGAGCTAAAAGGTGTGGATACCCAAAGTTAGGCCAATGGAGTGGCGTGGACATCCAAAGCTAGGCCAAGGAGATGGTCGTGGATACCCAAAGCTAGGCCAAGGCAATGGCGTGGGCATCCAAAGCTTGTGGCGTGAATTGCCTAGGGTTTGGCTCGAGCATGAGCTAGGCTAACGCGCATGCATAGGTACTTTTATGTATAGGCTAGGGATATGGACCATGCTACTAGGCTAGGGTCGTGAGATATCAACATATGGCCAATGGAAACCAAAATATCTTATCCCTATTGTAAAAATAAATTCATACCTTATCTCGAGCTATTCCAGGATGCCAGAAATTGATGCGAAATTACTCCTGTGACCTCCTCGCCAAAAACCACCATCAACAGATAGTTAGGAAGAAACTGATGGAGATGATGGGCAGTTATACGAAGATGGTGCGAGTGGACATGTTCTACACAACCCAAGCAGTTACAGAAACCAACTCATGTTCTCCACTCCTCCACTCTTCCACGACTCCCACCTTTTCTATCGAGAGATCAGGGGTTCAATACTATAAATAGAGACTTCCTCTATCTTCCAATGCAAGAGATTCAGAACACCAGAGCCTCAGAACGTGAGCAAAAACCAGATTCTGAGTATTTAGCACACTTCTACCCTTTGGAGATCTCCACTCACACCTACGACGGAGGTCTTGAACTCCTACACCCAGAAACACACATTCTCAGCCTGATCTCAAGTTTCTTTCACTGTTTCCCTCCCTAGATCAACCTCTATCCTCTCTATGACCGAAGCAAGACTGGAACGGCCATTGACTTGGTTTAGGCTAGTCTTGTTCGATTTTGATCTCGAGCACTACGAAGTACCCAGAGACGGTACATATGTTTTTCATGTAAAAACATTTGGCAACCACAGTGGGAGATCAATCTCTCGGTTTCAGAAGATTTTCTCAAAAAATGGTTGAACTCAGGACAGGGTCAGACAACAAAAATCCTAACTCTTCAACTGAAGCCGCTCCAACTTCCAGCGCAACACCTTCCAATCCACCCACAATCAGCGTCGTGCCCAGCATCCAGACCACCCACGATGCTTCCCCTGTAATATCTACTGTCTCAGCCAACCCTGTCACACTCATCGTTACGCCTACTCCAACTCTCCTGGCGTTGCCTCGGTAACCCCTGTTGTTCCAGCGGCTCATGTCGTCCCAACAACTCCTGCAAATCCAGTTAGCACGCTTTGCAGTAACCCCTCTCCTTCGATCAGAATCAATGTTACCACCGTAAAGGAAAAGGAAGTGCCAAAGAAAATAACCACGGAGGGTTAGCCAAACAACAAGACAATCTTACTAAAGACCAAATCAATTTGTCGCTACGCAAGTTGGGGTCTTGGCTTGTCACAAAACTCTTAACTACGAAGCCATCATCAGGTTCACAAGCCAAAGGAACTCCCAGGACTGCTCCTAGTACGCTGTGATCCACATCTGGGATGATGAGACGATCCCTACTCAAACAGAGCCTCAACAGGAAAAGAACCACAACCCAAATATGTTACTAAAAAACGATTTGGATAGACTACTCCAGAACCAGAGAAGGAGACGACGCTACAACTGGTGGAGCTCTGCGAATTGATCCCCGTCTACCGAGCCCTCTATGGAACCACAAAAGATCTGCCACGACTGTACCAACACTGCTGGAGAGGACCAAACTCCTGAGAAGCGGAGATACCCACGGTGACATCAGCCTGATCAACAAGCAGCACAACGAAAACTTACCATCCATGAGTGCCATCAGCAAAGGGTGTAAGAGGAAGAATCCAGATACAGAGGTAACACACCCAAAGCATGCAACTTCAGGATCAACTTCGAGAACTCCAGCTGACAACATGATTCAAATCACAACACAAGTCAGAGAGTCATGAGTCACGACGCCACAGAGCCATGAGTCACGACGCCACAAGTCACGTCGCCCCAAGTCACGGTACCACAACTGAACCTGCACTATTATGGAGTAATAAAGCCTTAAGGAGCAAAGGATCTCATAGTACCCGTGACGAGGATGACCAAGAGAATGACGACGAGACATGGGGGCTTCCAGAGTTACCACTGTAGCCAGCCATGAACTCCAGGGTTTGGACTCTCAAGACAACCTGAACAGAAGCATGTCCAACAATCCAACTTTGTTACTCGATCGAAAGACACCCCTGGAGAATCAAGAAGAGGAGGCGCATCTCTATCTCGTCCACACCAACCCCCTAATCCGGAAGATCCCTCTCCCATGGGATACTCCTCACCGGAAGGAAAAGACCCAAGCAGCTAAGGATTGAGGAAGCTCGTGAAACCTTTGATAACAGGAGACTCGTTAGCAAGCAACAGGGACGTCGACACAACACCACTCAAGGGGATTCCAAACAACAATATGGATCAAGCACAAGACGCAGATCCGCAACAACGACAACGAGAAGCGCAAGAGCCAAAGCCTAAGACGATTCCCCAGACTCATTATCTTCAACTAAAGAAAATGCTTCACTTGTTCGAGCCTTCACCATCCCCGGAGAGCCAACACACAAGAATATTGAAGGAAGCCGACGGACAACATGCTTTTGCACGAGGAAAGGCGAGCTCAACGAGAGACGTTGATAA
This sequence comes from Papaver nudicaule, assembly GCA_023529015.1. NCBI lineage: Eukaryota > Viridiplantae > Streptophyta > Magnoliopsida > Ranunculales > Papaveraceae > Papaver > Papaver nudicaule. The sequence continues at coordinate 8,301 of JAJJMA010243642.1, forward strand.
GATATCAGAAAACATGGCTGGGGACTCCTCGCCACAGCCGTTCTTCGCTCCACCGAACACCGTTAGGAATACTGGTTTCCCCGATCTGATCAGTTGGGGAATTCCATCAAAGGAAGACGTAAAGTACAACAGATACGCTCTGTCTCTACCAAAGTGCTTCATCGTCATGGAAGGACCTACTCGAGCACAGACATCCATGCAGCAGGGGACTATCCGCTACATATATTTTGAAGGAAGGAGGATCCAAAAAGAAGAACTCTAATCAACACCGATATCACTACCAACGCCTCTACAAAAACTTGAAACCCACCAGGTACTCCTTGTTACAAGAGTTTTGCAAAGAAGCAGAAATAAGCTTACTACTCTAACAACGAGATCGTGTACACGCCAGGGTTCATATCTTTGCAGAATCTTCCTGGTAGCAGCGCCACCAAGTCTTCATCTTTCGAGCAAGCTAGCAGTATCATGGTTGTGGCGCTCCTCTCAGCTATCACTAGCAACGAGTATCCAACATCCTCCGGTGGCAACCCAGATTCAAAAGGTGACAGAGTGGATTGTTTAAAGTGCAAGGATTTCAAAAACGTACCCATAGGTGGAGAATAGGAAATACTTCCTACACAACATCTGTTCACTTAAGATTCTACCACAACATGCTAGAATGACACATCATCCCGAATAATCAACAAGGAACAATCACCATTACGAGGGAGGATGAAGATTCTAGAGTCCCTGGAGCAAGCAGTGTGGGAGCATGAGTCTTAATACGGGGTTCAAATGTATTTGTCTCACTAGACCCTCACAATTTTCAAATTCTCAAATACCTCCCACCATAAAATATTCATGTAGCCCCACACCTTTCACCATAAAAACATTCTTGTGACTCTGCAATCGTGAAGCCACAAGATACCTTCCACAAGAATTATCTCCGTGGCTCCGCACTCGTGGAGCCACGAAACACCTTCAATTAAAAAATTATTTATGTGGCTTCGTGCTCATGGATCCACGAAACACCTTTCACAAAAATTCCCACAGCGTCACAAAAGAGAAAACTACCTTTCCCCCAAGATGTCTTTTACAATAGGATGTTTCCCTAAACTTAGCCTCACCAGATGTTTCCACTACCATATATCCTCTGTGACTCCATAGAATGTCCTCTCAACCTTCATTAACCCTCTGGATCAACATCATTACCTACAGCCTCAGCGTTAGAGTTACCAATACTATAACCCATATTATGGAGAAATTATTTTATTTTGAGTCTCCATAGAGAAAACCTACTCTGGAGACAAACAAAGGTGCTTTCACGACTACACACCAAGTTCGATGTACGACGGCCTTCACAAAAACGAGAAACGCGGAAGATTGGTAAAAGATCTGAAGGTGATTTTTGGACACCATCATCCTGCTGGTGTCTACTATTATGTGCTAAAATTTTCTAGCAATTCAGTTCTTGGTTTAAGAGATATGGCAAATAAACACTACAGTACACGATGAAGTAAGTGGACATAACATATATATGAAGCCAAAACGATTGCTGCAGAAATCTCGTGAGGAATTTTTGGGTGAAATCCGTACACAAACTCCATTTTAATGTCTAAAACTATGTGGTAAAATTTCATACAATAACTCCATGTGGTTTGAGAAATATGACGTGAACATTGGAGAAAAGAAAAGCTGTCAGAACTTCCTGCGCCAACAACTTTCGTTGTGAAGAAACAGCCGGTTTGAGAAATCCACAAGGAATTTTGGAAAGATGTTTGGACACAATCTCTTTTTGTATGTCCCCCAACACATACTAAATTTTGTGTTATTCCAGAAAGGGGTTTGGGAGATACGACACAAACACTACAGCATATGCGAGACGTGCAGTCCAGACTGCTATGCAAAATTACGTCGAGAACTGCGGATAATCTATGAGGAATCTTGGGAAGATTTTTGGACACAACACTCTCCTGTATGTATACTATCATGTGTAAAAATTTCGTAATGATACAACAAGTGATCTAGGAGATATGATGCAAACACCAGGGAACACGCAAGACGCGAACTGTCAAAATTTACAACGAAATACTCCTAGAACTTTACTACTCAGTAAAGACGGCGAGGTAAACATATTAATCAAGTAGTTCGCTTATTTTAACTCCAACATCCTCTTCAACAATTGGGGACTTGGCGCAATCATCATGCTTTGGAATAATTCTCTATAAGGGGATACTGAGAGTATGGGATCCCCACAATGAACACATTAAGAGGATATATAAGACGGGAAGACACATGTTCTACACCAATATTGGATACATTCGAATCTACATCAGAAACAAGAATGCGATTGGCTTCCTCGGTGTCTCTCTACTAACTGCTACTGCCGGCTAACACTGGATTGGTCATTATTTCGTAAAACGTCGGTGCTCCACGTACCTCACTCAGCACTACAAATTCAATTTTGAACACCAATGGCCGCTTCTTACTCACTGGAGAGTACACCACCCAAGCTTACACCAAAGGTGTTGCTCAGAAGATTAGCTAATTGCAGAACCACTAGCCAAGTGGAGACGGTCAAGGAGAAACAAGGACCTGATCACGACAACGAAAGAAGGAGGAAAAGTTCTCTGCTAAAACGCGTAAAACCTCTCCTTTCTTTTTATTCTTGGATAAGACCTAGCTTAAGTATGTATTGACATACATAATACTGGGAATCCCGCTAAGCGTGGTATGCCCTTCCCTAGAAAAGCCATGGTGCCACAAAGGTTGTGGCCCCATGAAGCCCATAACGCCACAGAAGGAAAAAAAAAGTGTGGGTTGGCTGTGGCCACCATGGCGCCACGGCCATGAACCTTCATCCCGCTATCCTACTTGCTCACAATGTCGTGGCCCTTTTATTTCCGTACTTGGCCATGGTAGTGCCCCACCATGACACCACCCATCTTATCTCACCCTTAAAAAAAATAATAATAATAAAAAAAATAGCCAACTACACTGCATACCAACAGAAACCTATTTTAATCTCTGCTAGTGTTGCATTATGAAAACCTGAAATCGGTAGAACTGGTCTCACCATCTGGTGCTTAGTATGAAACATTATTGTTCCACACTAACCAAGGGATTTAATGTAGATGGTGAAAAATAGAGAAGGGATAAAATCGTAAAATCTCCTTATGTTATGCCTTTCCAAGAGGCGGTTGCCTACTCAGGCAGATCTCTATAGCTCTACAAGTTCCCTCTTATAGCTTCCGAGTGGAGAGAATGATATCGTAGTGCGATTGCCTACTCATGCACATCTCTATGGCTCATAATACAACCTGTTGGAGAGAATAATATCATAGCACAATGCTAAATAGCCCACCAACTCATAATACTACCAATTTACTTCATGCTGACATCACTTTGAATTCCTCGACATCAGAATTAAATTGCTCACTGGTACTATGGTGGAGAATTGATAGAGACGCACCCCCTCGGGTTTCCTCCTCAATGTTCAAAGACCTCAGGCCCTCGCCTAATCTCGGTCAAAATAGAGACACACCCTCTCGGGTTTCTCCTCGAAAAACGACTCAGCACCTGAGTCTCCAATGAAAACCTCAGATGAACCACAGCTCTAGGCTCTTCCACAGCTCCCTGAGTAACATACAACAACATAAACAACTCAAACGCACCTAAGCAGGTCATAGCTTTGAGAAACATGCACCAACTCAAACGTGCCTAAACAGGTCATGACTTGACCAAAAGATGGTCTAACATGCCAAAGCTCAAAGACAACATGGCTTAAGATACTATGGCCTAAAAATGCCATTGCCCAAGTGCACGAACATCCCATAGTCGAAATCGTGGCCTAATACGCGACAAAATACTTAACCTTGGCCAAAGGCCAAGGCCGTGGCCCCATATTCATGGCGCCTCAGCTATTTGGCCTTGGCCCCTAGGCCATGGCGCCTCAGCTATTTGGCCTTGGCCCCTAGGCCATGGCGCCATATTCATGGTACCACAACTATTTGTCCTTGGCCAAAGGCCAAGGCCAAGGCCGTGGCCCCTAGGCCATGACGCCATATTCATGGCGCCACAACTATTTGGCCTTGGCCAAAGGCCATAGCGCCATATTCATGGCGCCACATCTATCTGGCCATGGCCAAAGGCCAAGGCCATGGCTATACAGTCACAGCGCCATACTCATGGCGCTACAAATTCTTAGTCTTGGCCAAAGGCCAAGGATGCTACTACGAGGCCATGGCACAGTATCCATAGTGCCATACCTATTTTGGCCAAAATCATGGCCATAGCCATGCAACGCTGCTTAGCTCAACGCAACTACGCAACATCTGCATACTACACGAGATATCGAAACATCACACGATGGGATAACTTTAGGGGTATTGGTCTGGCAGTCTACGACAGTTAGGAAGAAACTGATGGAGATGATGGGCAGTTATACAAAGATGGTGCGAGTGGACATGTTCTACGCAACCCAAGCAGTTACAGAAACCAACTCATGTTCTCCACTCCTCCACTCTTCCACGACTCCCACCTTCTCTATCGAGAGATCAGGGTGAGTTCAATACTATAAATAAAGACTTCCACTATCTTCCAATGCAAGAGATTCAGAACACCAGAGCCTCGAAACGTGAGCAAAAACCAGATTCTGAGTATTCAACACACTTCTAGCCTTTGGAGATCTCCAGTCACACCTACGACGGAGGTCTTGAACTCCTACACCCAGAAAAACAAATTCTCAGCCTGATCTCAAGTTTCTTTCACTATTCCCCTCCCTAGATCAACCTCTATCCTCTCTGTGACCAAAGCAAGACTGGGACGGCCATTGATCTGGTTTAGGCTAGTCTTGTTCGATTTTGATCTCGAACACTACAAAGTACCCGGAGACGGTACATATGTTTTTCAGGTAAAAACAGGAGGTATGTAGTATCGCCTTGCCCCAGCAGTAGGAAGTACACAACTACTTGACGGGTATGTGCTCAGTAACAACATGAGAGTCCGTTGTTCAATGGAGTGAGGATCAAGTTGGCAGCAGTGTGAGGATCATGTTGAAGTTGGCAGCAGTGTGAGGATCACTGTGTAGCCATGTGAGGATCACTGTGGAGCCGTGTGAAGATCTAGTGCGCAAGTGTGTGAGTACACAACGATTTGAAGGTTAGGTATTGAGGGTCGTCGAGTGCGCAGCAACTCAATCCTCCAACTATTAATGGGTGTAGCATATGTTGGTGTGATATGACTCTTAGACAAGCTCCTTTGGCTTCTCACTGTAGATGGTGAAAAATAGAAGAGGGACAAAAATGAAAAATGACTCTCTCATTATGCCTTTCCAAGAGGCAATTCCCTACTCAGGCACATCTCTATAGCTCAGAATACAACCTGTTCTGCAAGCTGAATATGCTCCATATGAGTTCTCTCTTATAACTCCCGGGTGGAGAGAATAATATCATTATGCAATGATAAATAACCCACCAACTCATAAAACCACCGATTTACTTCATGTCGACATCGCTTCGAATTCCTCGACATCAGAACTAAATTGCTCACTGGTACTATGGTGGAGAGTTAACTGAGACGCATCCTCATGGATTTCCTCTTAAAACACGACTCAACATCTGAGTCTCAATGAAAACCTCAGAAATATCGTTGCTCTAGGCCTGTCCAGAGCTCTCTGAGAAGTATACAACAGCCTAAACACAGTTGGGCATGCCATAATCTGAACACAGAATGTCCTAGTATGCCATGGCTAAGCATGCCATGACTTAAAAATATGCCATGACCCGAGTGCACAGACATGCCATAATCGAAGTGGCGTGGCCTAATGCGCCACAATAGGCCAAAGCCAAGGTCGTGACCACATGTCATGACGCCATGCTCATGGCGCCATAAAAATTGGCCTTGGCCATTGCCATCAAACTATGACGCCACAAAATATTTAGCCTTGGCCTTAGGCCAAGGCCGTTGCTATAAGGTCATGACATAACATCCATGGCGGTACATCTATTTTGGCCAAGACCATGGCCATAAAGCCATGGCCATACAACGCTGCTTAAGCTCAACGCAACTACGCAACATCTGCATACTACACGAGATATCAAAACATCACACGGGGGGATAACTTTAAGGGTATTGGTCTGGCGGTCTACGACAGTTAAGAAAGAAACTGATAGAGATGATGGACAGTTATAAGAAGGTGGCGCTGAGTGGACACGTTCTACACGACTCTGGCGGTTCTAGAGCACAACTCATGTTCTCCTCTCCTCCACTTTTCCACGACTTCCACCTTCTCTGTCGAGAGATCCGGGAGAGTCCAACACTATAAATAGAGGCTTCATCTATCTTCCAAGGCAGAACAACTAGAACACTTGAAAACACCAGAACCTTAGAAAAAATATACCTGAGTATTGAACATACTTCTATCCTTGGAGATTTCCAGTTACTCTTATGACGGAGATCTTGAACTCTTGCACCCAGAAACACACATCCTCAACCTGATCTCAAGTTTCTTTCACTGTTTCCCTCCCTAGATCAACCTCTATCCTCTCTGTGACTGAAGCAAGACTTGAACGACCATTGACTTGGTTTTGGCTTGTCTTGTTCGTTTTTGATCTCGAGCACTACGAAAGTACCCAGAGACGGTACAGTGTTTTTCAGGCAAAAATGTTTGGCGACCACAGTGGGATATCAATCTCTCGGTTTTGGAAAGTTTTCTTAAGATGTCTGAACTAGGAACGAAATCTAATGCGGAAAAACCTAACCCCCACATCAATACCCCAGCCTCAAACTCTACGAGAACAGGCCCCGGCATCAGTCATCCACCATCAACCAAAACCCAGGCAAACGACAAGGAAGGGAAGAACCTGTTAGCGACCCTAAGTGTAGACTAAGTGACCCGGCGACATGATAGCCTCACCAACCAGCAGGCGAACATCACTGCTTCCCTAATGGAAATTACAACTTACCTCAAATCCATTGCAGAGAAATTGCCAAACGCTCCCACCGTCCTAGCAGTAGAAAGAATCATCGCACGAACGAAAGATGAATCGCTTTGTGAAATAGTCTACAGCCCTGAAGACTCACTACAAAAGCGACAGGAGAAGGCTATGGTTCAACGCCACCAAACCCCTACTCCATTAACCCAGAAGCTCCCGCGAGACTACACTACCTCCTCCTTCCCAACGTATGATGGAACTGGTAACACACGTGAGCACGTTTCACGCTTCATAGAATCCCTGAAGGAGTATGGGTACAATCACAACTTGAGGCTCCACGAATTTCCAAAATCCCTCGTCGGGGAGGCCTACCAATGGTATACTTGTCTCACGCCAAAGGCCACTAGTACCTGGAGTGAGTTGGTGAATGCATTCTTCAAGGAATACCTCTTCGGAAAGGTTACACTTTCTGATCTAAGCAAAATGTATCAGAAAGTTGGTCAATGCCCAGACAATTGTGTAAAGAGATTCAGGGAACAAGCGCTCGGCTGTTGCGCCCCAGACATACGGAACCACAGCTGGTGGAGGTCTGCACCGGTACCATCCGCCATCTATCGAGCTCTCCTAGAGGACCTTCAATTCCATACTCTTTCCGAACTTCAGGAAGCAGCAGCACGATCAGTGATGATAATACCTACTTTGAAGAAGAATAGTCGATTCCTGAAGTATGGAAGATTTATGATGCCGACAAAACCCTTGGGCCTGGGAGCTCGCTCTCGGTGGATGATAGCAACAAGAAAAGGAAAGCAGAAAAACGCCTCTCTGAACACATAGTGCAGGACCCAACTTCAACGACCTTGATGGTAAACTTAGCACAGACGCCGGAGGAAAGCTTATGGCAACAACAAGATGGGATCAATCTTCTGAGAGACATCTCATAAAGAGAGTCAAGAGAGCTGCTGGATTCCTGGATTCGAGACAAGTCGATAGAATTGCCTGAAATTCTGAAATCTCCCACTCCCGAAGAAATGGTGCATCATCGATATTGTCATTACCACAGAAGGATCAGCCACGCCAGAGTCCAGTGTTAGAGCTTCAGACGCATCCTCAGAGATCGTATCAAGAGATCGTATCATCAAGGCTAAAACACATTCTGATGAGCTACATCGAAGACCTTCATGCATTCAAACCCTTACAATCATTAAGGAGACAGTAAATCAAAAGGTGGAAAGCATGATGCACCAATTGTGTGAAGTCCTTTGCTTTTCAAAACCTCAACGCAAAGACATGTTTACGGCGCTGAACTACTTGGTATCAGGAAGACGACAACCGTTCGGAGAAAGAGAGGCCCAACATCTGCCGACACGAAGCGAGGCCTCTGTAAGATATGACTGGGGACTGTTAGCTAGGCAAGGTTGGGGACTTCTCACCACTGTGCGTTTGTGTGACATCGCATTTACCAACAAGCTGGTGGACCCGGGGACGAAAATCAATATTATTTCCGCCAAGACACTAGAGGCTGCAGGGATCTCACTACACGAAGTTGCCCACTCCCCAACGACGTTAGAAGATCCAGAAGGAAGATCAATAGTGACCTATGGACAAGTAACTCTACAATTGAAAGTAGTTAAAGTATAGACAGAGGCTGAACTCCATGTCATCACACAAAGTTTGGAATATGACATGATTCTAGGTTATCCTTGGTTCAACAACAATCGAAGCTTGCTCAGCGAGACCGCGACCCCACCAGGAGCCTCGAGTCAGTCTGAAGACCTCCAAATAGCAACAATGTCTCTGCATGGAGTCCATGGATTACAGCTGAGGACGTACACACGTCTAAGTCCTGGCTAAGCCCGGAACATCCAGCGTAATCCAAGTTTGGCCTAATCTGAATGGTGGACGGTTCACGAACCGGTACGCAAACCAGAATTCGGATTTCTACTGAGTTCCAAGGTGACTGAACATTTCGCGAACCTAGGTTTCGGTTACTTTGGCTGGTATTCAGATTAAGTGAATATTCTTTCAGAATTT